>VYZU01060897.1:157063-171826 GCA_013401355.1 Ceyx cyanopectus
AGTTTTGTCTTGCTTTTTATATTGCAAATTTATAATTAAGAAATAATTATATTAATATAACGATAATTATTACAATATAATAATTATAAAATAAATATTATTAATAATTAATGTGTCACATATTGCAAATTTATAAACCAACGAACAGACCAGATTCCTACCCAAAGACACGAGCAGCAAAGGTGCCCTGCTGATAAGCACAACAAAAGGAGCAGGCAGTGCAATAAGCAGGACATACAGATCATACTTTGCACTGGTAAAACTATTTTTGGCTAATAGCAGTAGGAAAGACTGTCTGCTAACCTTTGGTCCAAACAAATTGGAAGCATGTGGGAATCAGAGCCCATCTTTCAGAAAACACCAGTATATGCTAAACAAAATACCTCCTTGCAAGTAGAGTCACTGCTGAACTTGTGATTGCTAATAAATACTATTTGCTTGGGTGATCTGGGGACTAATATTCCCTGGAGGCTGCTGAGCTGCCCAGGAAGGTGAGTCACTTGGAAAAGTCACTCTCTTTTCAATGTACTGAGGCAGCACTTTCAGCCTTGGAGTTCTGCTGTCTTTAGAAACCATCTGCTCATTTTTACTTATTTTCCTGTACAGAGCTATGATCCTATCATTTTCTTTCATGAAAAGAAAAATCCAAACTACTCAGGTCAAATCTCTATTAGAGACAATAATGAATACAGAAAGTCCATTATCCTGGAATGGGATTGTTTTTCAATGAAAAAAAAAAAAAAAGCTTCAATGGCATATAACATTTTATTCAATATGTTATAAAAATTGCAAGGAAAAATAATCTTACCAAAAGTTTTTTTCATTAGTTTGTTGGTTTTTTTTTAATAATGAAAATATTTCTATAATTGTCACTATGTAGCAACATCTGCATCAAAATTAACCCTTAGAAGATGGTCTAAATTACCAGACATGCTTTATTCACAGGTTTATGGGTTGTGTTGCTCAAAAAAAAAATTAAATTGTCTTCTCAGCAAAACCACTCATAGTGTTGATTTTGCTACAGCAGATAACCTTAGCATGCAATAAGATTAATTCCAATATTTCATATTTGTTTTTCTCATTGCTGCAGGATGTACATGGAGGGCGTGGTATTTTCATCCTACCAAAACACATCCCTTCCTGCTACAGACCCAGCAAGTAGCAGCTTGTTTTTGACTCTGCTGTTACCTATAACCTAGAGCCCCGTTCAGGGCTTCCCTGCAGGGTTGGTGGCTGCAAGCTCTGGCTCTAGGGGCTACCCCTTGGTTACCAGGAGCTGAAACTGTGGATGGCCCTGGTGACATTTCACAGAGGTAAAAATACTCAGGGTGCTGAGGGGTTCACTTTTGGTGAATCCTAGTGCCATCTTTTGGAGGAAACAGGAATATGCTTTGGCTGGCAAATATGCCCTGACAAATTTGAGGAGGGTAACTCTGGTCCAACCTCACCTGGAGTATCTCCAGGGATGGAGCCTCAACCACCTCCCTGGAGAGCCTCAAGGTCAAGAGCTTCTTCCCGATATCCAGTCTAAATCTCCTCTGCTCTCATTTAAACCCATTCCCCCTGGTCCTTTCACTCCAGGCCCTTGGAAACAGCCCCTCTGCAGCCTTCCTGGAGCCCCTTCAGGCACTGGCAGGTGGCTATAAAACCATTCCCAGGCAACAGAGCAGAGAAACCATGGTCTGCAATAATTTTCCAGACCACACTGCCTTCATCTTCCACGCTCACACACCTCTGTCTCTCCTTTGGTTGCTTGGAGAGGGACTAGGCTCAATACCACAACCTACCTGAAGCTGGGAAAAGGGTTGCAGCACAGACAGAAACTTCAGGAAACATCTGAAATACAGAGAGCATCCAAAAATGTCCTGTGTCTCTCTCTAGCCACCCAGCTATATCACAGAATCACAGAGTATCAGGGGTTGAAAGGGACCTTGGAGATCATCATGTTCAACCCCCCTGCCAGCAGGATCATCATTTAAGTATAATCTAAAAGTCCATCCTGGACATTCTGCTCGCAGTAACACATGAGTTTCAAATTCACTTACTATCTCCTGTATTTTTAAAAACACTTTTTCTGGTTTTCTTGCTGAGGATAAAAATGCCCAGAGAGATAAAAATGCCCTTGCACACCCTCTGTGAGCAGCCACCAGAGCCATAGTTTCTGGATCTCCAAGTCTGAGCTCAGTGACAGGAGGAGTTTCAGGAAAAAACCACTGTTTTCTAGTATACAATTAAAATAACACGAGGGAACAAAGCCATTTACGGAGTGCTAAGCCAGCATTTTATACAGCTCATGACAAAACAACAAAGATATATCATCTGTTGCTTTTCTATTGGGATGATTTATTATATACAATACATTTAGTGTTGTGATACATTTAATTGTTGAGGTAAATGGTTAAAGAAATGAAAAATACTGGTTAGCTCATTTTCATAGCACTCATCAGTGATTGGAAATGGATATTACATTCCCAGTGCAAACTGCCAGCATTGGCAAGGCTATTTTACAGCTGTTCAGTGCACAGGCTACAGTGTAATGAAGTTGTGACATGAAACGTGTGTGGAAACTGTAATGAAATGTTAGCTGAAAATAGACTAAAGCGTTAAGTGTAGAAAGAGAAATGAAGTATAACATTTACAAACTCCACCAGCACCTCAGCTCAGGCAGCTTCAGATGTTACTTCAGCCCAGATGGTCTAACTTGCCTCCTCCTACCAAACTGCACATCACAGTTGCTCTTCAGCACCTCCTTTGGCCTCAAGTAATTTGAATTAAACCTCATCTTGTTTTTAATCCTTTTTTTGGTTCTCTTGAACCTCTAAATTCCCTAGGGTCTATGGTCTTTTTTTTTTTTTCCCTCTTTTTTTTTTTCTCTTTTTTTTTTTTTTTTTTTTTTTTTCCAGTTTCACCTCTCTTTTTATTAACCTCTTGATCCAGTTACTGTTTCCTTCCCCATATTCCTCAGATCCATCTTTCACTTTCCACGCCTGTACAAGACAGCAAACTGGGTTTCTCCAGCTATTGAAGCCCCCCTCACATCACAGAATCATCATGTTTGGAAAGGGCCTACTAGATCACTGAGTCCAACCATACCTAAAAATACACCAAACCCAACAAAATAAAACCTCAAAACACCACAACAAACACAGTCCCCTACATCCTTCCCCGACAAATGAATATTTGGACTTTGCCTTTTTTTTTTTCTTCCCCTTGTATTTTGACTTACAGTAATGCAGGTGAACATAAACCCTCCCTAACCTAATTTACAACAATAGTCTTGCAAAATAGCTGTCTGTTGGTGGAGATATCTGATGGAGATTTTTCAGTTCATGAGAAAGAAACTGCTTCAGATAAGGAAGAAGTTGGAATATCATTCAGAGCTGATGAGGTGAAGGGTCTTTTAGCTGCTCAAAAAAGATTTTCAGATAGGTGAGGCTACAACCACACTAGCTGCTTGGTCAGGGAGAGAAGCACAGACTCCAGTGGGAAGGAGAAGTCAGAAAAGTTGGAAATGGTTTAGACAGTAGAAGACATCAGGCCTGACTCTGTGCAGAAAAAAAAATAAAAATAAAAAAGTGCCCATTAACAATTATCAGAGAAGAAGAGGGATAGGTCTGTGAAGTGGAATACATCTAAGCTTGGCTAACATCCAGTCCAAGAGAGTGTGATAACCAAGTACAATATTTGGAAAGCTGTAAACATTGAGGCACACTAGGAACTCTGGAGCGTGATGCATGGGGAGTCTAATCAGCAGAAATTTCAAATATAAGTGCCTTTTTAAGCAATGGTGACCATTATATTTTAAAGAAGATTTTAAAACAATATTATGTTTTAAAGAAGTAGTATCTTTACCAAGAAAGCATAAGGGAGCTTTTTTTTTACCTCCTGGCATTTCAGTCAGCAAGGTCTCAGGCAAGCCCAAGGACTGTCCAGGCTATGGTACCTTCCATGCCAGCACTTCTGTAGGTCACAAAGGCAGCAGGATCTGCTGAGAAGATATCAGAAGTCTCCCTCCACCGACCAGACAGGGAACTACTCACTGATGTTGCATCAGGATTGCTTCAGGAGGCAGGATGCAATTCAGGCATGAGTGAACTGAATCCTGTGGACAGATGAGGTGAGATTTACCAGAGATTTAGATAAGCAGAGACAAATTCTCAGGGCCATTCCCATGATGTGATTGAAACTTGAGAAGATGGGACAGAAGATGATGGGATCATTAAGCATGTCATGGCCACAAGAGGCACCAGGGGAAGTTCAGATTAGATTATTAGGAAGAATTTCTTTACTGAAAGTAGTTAAGCATTGGAACAGGCTACCCAGGGAAGTGGTGGAGTCACATCCAGTTATCACATGGATTTCAGTGCAGTTTGTGCTGTGCTGTCCTATGTCCTAACCTCTGGTGATCTTCCCTTGAGACTCCCAATATAAATGTTGTAAAATACCTCCCTCAAAGGCATTTTTTTGTATACTCACTAAACCAAATTTATTGTCAGGGGAAATACCTTGATCAAGAACACTGAAATTTGAGCTTCCTAATTTTACTAAGTTTTCTCACCATCACTTCCCATGTTACAACATAGCTTCTCAGACAGAAAAGATTGTATTCTGACCATGTATTTCTTGGTGCAAGGTAAGTGCACATGTATCTCTCTAAATTTCAGGAAAAATAAAGCTTCTCTTTTCAGAGCAGTCCTCAGAGCAATAATAAGGTATGACACCTGGTTGACAACTAAGTTTAAAAGAAGTCCTAATTTAAACAAAGGACCACAGTTATCAACATGACTAATTTGTACAGATATGGACTCATCAGAGCCATACTGTCCATGCATCCAGGTGGTTGAATAGCAAACAGTACATTCATTTGAGGTCATGGGGTCCAGCTGAGCCTCATGTGAATGTTTTTCATGGCATGGATGCAGCATTACACATCTTACCTGAGTTTTTTGGCTATATTGGGTCCATCCCTTGTCATGGTCTGAACTGGGGACCAACCCCTAAAATGCTAGCCTCACATCAGTCTTCCTGGCTCCCAGTAGGAAGACCAGACTGAGTAGTGGGCAGTGAGTAGCAGAGGTACTACCATGGGTCACCTGCCTGTTTCAGCTCTGCCAGTGCCCTGGGACACTCAGCTGGTCTTTGTCCTCCAGCAGGAAGACCCTCTGGAGTTGCTGCTGTCCCTGGGTAAGTAGCACAGCGACCCATCCCAGTGCAGTAGAAGTAGGGTTTATTCATCCTTCACTCTCCTCTTCATCCTCAGGGTTGGAAAATCCAGGTTTTTCCAAAGGTTCCTGGAAAGCTGTGAGCTGGTCCTGGGGAAATGAGCACCTCTAAGATGAGTGTCCTTGATTCGTTCACCAGCAAGCTACCCATGGCCTACAGCAGCATTTTGTTCTTCATCATGAGAAGTCTCCATCATACCACTGCTGTGACTCTATTCTGTCACAGGGTTTGGACCTTTTAGGATCAGGATGTTTCCATTGCACACGATAGCAGCCAAGGCAACACAATCTGGAGATCCTGCAGGCAGCTCTGTGAGCACTGCAGATGCTCTGGAGTCCCTCAGGCACGTCCTTGCCAATCTAAACAAAGACACTTGTTTTATCTGGATTTTTAAGTGTTTAATTAGAAGGTGGTTCAACAATAGTCTTACCATTTTTTAGTTGGAAGCACACATGAAGCAGATAGCAAGCATCTGTATATGGATTTCCACTGAAAGGCAAACTATTATTCTTATAGTCAGCATGTAGGTGTGCCTACTATAACTTTCTAAATTAATGAGTAACTAACCTTTTCCAAGACTTCAGTTTTTCTAACCATTCTGCAAGTTTTTATTTTTTTTCAGAGGTATAGACTTACAGTGATTATTTCCCAAATGATCACAAGGCTTACGATGCCACTGCTCTGGTCTCAAACATTAGTAATGGAATCCTGTGCTTACAAACTGCCACCAAGACACCCATAACATGAGAGTCTGGCAGTAAGTTCTTGTTGCACAGCACTGCTTAATGCTCCACAAAAACAGATATGCAGAATATTTGCTATAAAATCTGAAACCACACCTCTTTTGTCTGAAAAAGAGAAAAGAACAGCAAAAAAGAGAGAAAATAGCCAAAAAGAAGAGGGATACAGTTGGAGGTTTATCTGTCTGGGGTCTCTACAGTAAATGCCTTCTGTGGAGACACAGTCATAAATGTCAGTGCTGATTTTCCAGACTAGTTCCTCAGCTGGTATTGCAGAAAAAATGGAGTCATGCCATTAGGCACCAGATGCAGTTTTGGGGCCCAGGGTACAGCGTGGGAAACCTCTAAATCCAGAAGAGAAAGAAAAAACATCCTGCCCTTTGTAAATAGCCAGGATGTACTGCAGTGACAAATTAAGATGCTACCATACACTCCATTCTAAAGTGAGGAATAATGGAAGTTATTCATTATTCACTTTATTTACTAATAATGATACAGTATGTATTAATAGCAAGGGGGCATGGTAATTCAACATATGATTCAGTATGAAAATGCATCTCAGGCTGAGACTGCTACTTAATCTGATGGCAACAATTTCTGAGTATCAGGATTCTTCCTGAGAGGCCTCCTTTACATTTAATTTTCCATCTTGACCATGAAGTTGTTAAAGAAATGGGCATGGCTGCAATCTCTGGGCAAAAGAAGGTCAGGACAGGAATGGCAAGGCACTGTTCAAGAAGGGTTGCAGCAGAACTGCCAGGAAAAGAAGATACACATCACCTGTCCACTTTGAATTTACAGAACCTAAATTTAGACTAAGAGTTGCTGTTTTTAGAATTGCCAGATTTCACAAACCAAACATTTTAAACCCAAATGCCTAGCATATTTTAACATGGTGAGTAGGAGATCCGATAGGTGTGTCAGGCACTAAAAATGCAAATGCAAATGCAAACTACAGTGTCATTCTGAATTGCCATGCTAGGCCAAGCTTATTTTATTACATACATTCTGCATTCTAAGTACTAATATGTTCATAATGTAAACATTAAGCATACAGAGTTAAAATTCAAGGCCACAATATTTTTGATTGTCCCTTTTTTTTTTTTGTGTGTGTCTTTGGTTGGCCGAGATCAACTCGTAGTGTATAAATGCATAAGTTATATAATAATTATATAAAAAGGAAAAAAAATAACATTGACTTGTATACTTCATTCTGACAAACGCACAGCGTTCGCGACTCGAGAAAGAAAAACTGGCGCCCGCCTAACAAAAATACTTAGGTGATTTTTGATTTTGGCAGTCAGGAGCTGTCTCTTGCTTTAACCAATAGAAAACAAACTCCCTTCATAATGATGAGGTTTTAACTGGTAACTTTTAAATATCAAACACAATTCCAGTTTCACTTTTCTTTTAAAGAGATGCATATTCTGATTTCGGAATTCTTCTTTTCCCTTTTTCTTAATACTCTAAAAACAAGTCTGTTCCTCCTGTAATACTGGGAATGGTATGATACAGAGCAATATGTTTCACAAGTCCAAACAAGCGTTTCTTCATAGTCCCAATGCTACTAAGTTTTCAGTCTTTTCAGTCTCTGCTGGTGAAGAAGTTTCTTTTCTCGCATCCTCAGCACTTTCATCCTCCTCTTTCTCCTTTCTGCTTCCTCTGTCAGGTGCAGGCCTCTGATCTACAATCATACACTTGCCCTTCAGCACATCCTCATTTCCAATGTTTGGCTCAGGGTTCCTGTAATACTGTCAAGGAATCTTAAAAGTTTGGGTTGTCTTCACAGTTTGAGTAGCTGATAATACTCTGGTGAATGGAAGGCATTGGATTTTAAATGGTTTAAACAGTGCTGTTATATTCCAGATCAGCTTCAACACTAAACCAGTCTTTTTTTGTTGATATGTTTCTATTTTTTAAATACAGGCAGGGTTTTTTTTTTTCCATTTTTCCCATCCTCCCCCCTTTTGTAATGTTTCATATATTGTATGTTAGGTCACTATAGACTTATCCTTATATTGCTGTAGTATAGTCCCAGTTTTGCACTAGCAAGATATCAAACTTTACACATAAGCTTATCAACTTTTTAAGACCACTAGCTTTTGCAGGTTCTCCTTATCATGTCATGCTTTTACCTACTACAGTCTATTGTTGTTTGGTCCGCAGAGTCGATGCCCATATACATTATATTTTAGTATCTTAATAATCCTTGAATGTTTCCTTTAAATGTGAGACATTCTTTTTAATGTGACACTTTTTTTAATGTGTTTTGTTTTGTTTTGTTTTTCCCAGCCAAACCTTCACTTGTCTCTTTAGGCACTTTGAATTCACGCACTCCAATAGAGTTCATTGCAATTCATCAGGGACTGTATCCCAGAGAGAAGTGTCTTTGTTTTTTCTGGTGTTTCTCTTTCTCCCCACTTAGTAGTAGGTGCCAAGATGAGAAGGCATATGAGCAGCTGGCAGCCTGGTATTGGGGTAGATGCCTCCAGTTGGTGAATTCCAGTACGGATTAGGGGCAGCAAAAAAGCTGGATGATGTCACAGGTAGAGCAGGTGGGTGGGGAGCTACAAAGTTCATCTTCTGAGGGTGTGCATGATAGGAGCTCATGTAGGGGAGGTCTGATGGGTATTTGTACATGGACGACTCTGGGGGGTGAGGCTGCAGAGCCTGAGCAATCCCGTGGAAATCAAATTTGTAGGCATAGCGCTTGCCATGAACCTTAGTCATAATGTTTTTATCGTAGTAGTAGCGAAGAGCACGGCTGAGTTTGTCATAGTTCATGTTAGGTTTGCTTTTCCTCTCCCCCCAGCGCCGAGCCACCTCGTCAGGGTCAGTCATCTTGAACTCGCCGTTGGTCCCCTCCCAGGTGATGCAGTTGGAGTTGGAGCTGTCTGAGAGGAGCTCCAGCAGAAACTGCCATAACTGGATCTGCCCACTCCCTGGGGGGGAAAACAAAACAGAAATGTCAGGGCTAGTGACTAAGAGCATGAAGACATCAATTCTTCCAGGCTCTCACACAGGACCCTACTAGGAAATGTTGCAATGTTGGTTCCTACTTCTTGCTCTAAGCTGGCAGCCTTTCTTCCAGGCCTGTCTCATGAAATCCTAAAAAGCAGAGATAATGGCAACGTGTCATGTTTTCCCTCATCTGGGTGGCAGGATGCTACTACATGGAGATTTTATAGTTACCTAATGCTGCTCAGTGCAGACAATTGATGGGGAAATAATAGAGGGCTCATTTAGGAAGCTCATCTCTGAAGTTCAGGACAAGCAGCTTTCACGTGCGTGACATTTTGCTTGTTCTCACAGCATTATGTTGCAACCTAGATGTTCTCTTCTATGGAATAAGCCTACATAAAATGGAGAAGTTTAGAGAGAGCTGGGCTTGTGCCAAACCGTATCATCCATTTGCAGCACTGGGGGAAATGCAGACGGGAAACTTTAGTAGCTTGCTGTTGCACTGCATGCAACCAGAGGGCAAAACATTTGCAAGAACAGTGAGAAGGTCCAATAAATTCTTGTCATCTTTCTGTGGCAAATGAGTTTCAATGACCACTGAAGTTATGACTTAAAATGTTTGGGTTTTTTTTTCCCCACCCCTCCGCCAATTTCAACTGTAAAAGAAAATAATTAAGTCTGCTGTCAACTTTGCAGAAGTGTTTTGCCCAGAGTTATAGGAAAAAATGTGACCATTTTAGGCAACTGAAAGTAGATTTCAAAGGGCCTTGCCACTGCTATGAATGTTAAAGCTTAGCATTTCTTAATAAAGCAGCACTGAAATGATGCAAAATGCAGCTGAAGCAGCTTGCAAGGCAATCTGTTTCACAAGCACCATGTCAGCAGAATTTGCCAACCAGCTTGTATGTGCTAACCTCTAAGTACATCTCTGACCAGGAATCCGTTGGGTTTCCCTTTTTTTTTTCTCCAAACCAGATATGTGAGTATAATAAGCAAGCTTTTCTATAGAAAGCTTATAGTAGTGAATTATTATATCAAGCTAGAGTAGCATCTGAAATCCATTAGCAGTTTATACTTCAGTGCAAGTGAAACCCACATTAATTTAAATTATATTTATCCAAACTGGCCTTAATGAATTTCTTTTGTTCCATTAACATGCATTAAGTAAACAAACAAACAAAAGAATCCATGGTATGAGCGAGGCATGCAAGTTTTAGTACACAAAACATAAACAAGAGGATTAGCCTTTGAAAATCAATAAACAGTTCAGCACTGGACAAAACACACATTTATGAATAAGCAATCCAACATATGTTCTAACATAAACACTTGCCTTCCAAATGTAATATATATTCCTATGAAAATAAATGGTTGCTGTCAATTTCCTTTTATTAAGAGAGTAAGTCCACCAGTTTATAAACACACAAAACATTTTAAAGCACAGGAATGATGGTGTGTAGGAATTCCATATCCAAATGTTAAAAAATTATCCCAACCCAGATCAAGTCAGTGTCTCTGACAGTCATGGTCTAGCAAATGGACACATGACAAAGTTGTAAAAGCTGGAGTTTACAAACAAATTAAAGGCCTTTGTAGTTAAGGTCAGCATCACCTGGAAATGTGCCACTTTAAGCCAATTGGAAAATCCTATTTTTAATACTTAATTGCTTTCCTATGCCATGCAAAACTGTTCAGAAAGTATAGTGATGCAGAAGTGTGCTTGTTGTCACTTGGGACAAAGTGAAAGGAAACGGATCAGGATTTTGGCAATTTCATGCCTTGAAAAGCCATCCTATGGCTGTAAGAAGAAATGTTATTGCTGCAGGTTGGGGACACTGCAACAGGGAAGAAGGAACCCTGTGGCTGTTAAAGCAGGGCAAATAGGAAGTGGCACATACAGTGTCAATCCATTGTGGCAGATCAAGATGTTGATTATGGTGGTTGTATGGCCACAGTGTGTCCTGCAGACTCAGAGAAATCTGCACAGTTCACAATCGGTGTCATTAACTCACCAAGAAGGTTCCTTGTCTATGTCTATGTCTGATATGCTACAAGTCCTGGTCCACAATGTGCCCCACTGCTGCCTTCTTGAAGTGGGAGAACAGTTTTGAAGTGTTTAACCCAATTATTCTTTGTAAATAGATTCTTCTTCCCTCTTTTTCCCCTATATATTTTTGCTGTTTTGGGTTATTCATCCCAAAATGTTGTGTCTGTCAAGGTCAGTATGGCACTGACTGTGGATTAATGGAATCTGGGCCACATGCTGCAGACTGGTAGTAGACTCATGCTCTTCTGGAGGGGGTACCTGGAGGCCATAAGGGATATTTCACAGCATATAACAAACTCCCAATGTTTAGGCAACTGAAGTGATGTGAGTTCAAATACCTCTAGTTATTCTAGGATAATTTAAATATAGCTCTCTCTGTGGAGATATTTAACTACATCTTCAATGAATATAATGGGAAATAAGACACCTAGCTCATATGTTAACACCTACATTAAGATACATGAGCTCATGTGTCTTAACCCTGATCTCAGTCCCATCCTTGTGCAATTTAGAAACCTAATCCTGAAACATACTAGGTATCATCAATTTCCACTGAGTCATACTGAAGAGTGGTAAAATAGGTCACATCACCTTCTAGATCTGGCTTTAAAGCTGAAGTGGGGGCACTAGCAGTGAAGAGAAATCCTCTTAAATCAGCAAAATCCCTTCTCACCTGGATTTGCAAGTCGGCTGCTGGTCGGTCCAAGAATCTGATACGGATCTATAACATTTTGGAAGAAAGATTTAAGAACATGTAATAATTATGTCATGTATTTTAGGTGATGCTTTTTAAATAGCAGTATAGACTGTCTAACGTGATAGTAGGTCCAATCTTGGGGGAAGTGATTCCTTCCTCTACGCCACAGTATTTGCATGGCTAATCTATAAATCTAAACCCAGGCAATGTGGCTGTGTTGATTCTTCTTTGTCACTGGAGGACAGCAAGGGATTCCCTTGTATTAACCTTGCAACTTGGGTTTTAGAAGAGCCTGTGTCAGCTGCAAAATGCCTGTAGCATCATTGTTTTCCTCGAGGGATTCCCTGCAGAAAACTTTTTTGTTTGGATAGAAGTACAAAAGGAAAAAGGGAAGACTGTGACAGAAGCACAAAAGCCAAAGCAATGGGCTGCAAGCACAGCCCAGACATCCTTGCTGGATCATCCTGTCACTGCTTGGCTCCCCTTTGGACAGCTGCTCTTTCATGGCTGCCAGTTTTACAGTCAGGAAGATCATCAGGTTACATTCCGTATACATTTAAATAAACTGTGCAGCTCACACACAGCCATTAAAAGATACTAAGGACTTAAATAGATCATCAGTATATTTTTCCAAAGATGCTCATGGTTGGAAGGCCAGATTAGATAAAACACTACTTGAGCAAAAAGCAGTGTAATGCTTCCCAGGCAGCACACAGATGTCGTAACGAGCACAGTCTTATGTAGCTATAACAAAACCCAGGATAATGATTTGAAATCCATACGATAAACAGCTCATTCTGGAGATCATATGGAAGACAAGAAGGTTATCAATAGTAGCCAGCATGGATTTAGCAAAGGAAAGTCATGTTTGACTAATCTGATAGCCTTCTATGACTTATATATAAGTTATTCATGGGACAACAATGTGCCCTTGTGGCCAGGAAGGCAAATGGTATCCTGGGGTGCATCAAGAAAACTGTGTCCAGAAGGTGAAGGGAAGTTCTCCTCCCTCTCTACTCTGCACTAGTGAGACCCCATTTAGAGTACTGTGTCCAGTTCTGGGCTTCCCACTTCCAGAGACAGGGAAATACTGCAGAGAGTCCAATGGGGAGCTAGGAGGATGATGAAGGGACTGGGACATCTCTCTTATGAGGAAGGTCCGAGAGCCCTGGGGCTGTTTAGCCTGGAGAAGACTGAGAGGGGATCTTATCAATGTTTACAAATATATGGGTGTCAAGTAGAAGGGGACAGTCTCTTTTCAATGGTTCCCTGTGATAGGACGAGGGGCAATGGCCACAAACTGGAGTATGGGAAGTTCCACCTGAACATGAGGAAAAACTTCTTTACTATGAGGGTTACAGAGCCNGTGGGTGTATCCCATCAGGGCCCATAGACTTGTGGATGACCAGTCTGCTCAATTGGTCTCTAACCCAACCCTCTTCAACTGAGGTTAAAACTTCCTCCCTCCAGAATTTCTCTGTGGTCTTGGAGACCTGGGACTCCTGCTGATCACCTCTCAATGATGGTCACAACAGGATTTAGCTTTATAAAACTATATGGTTGATGAAGTCTGAGTTCAAGGAGGGATGTGACTGTCCCAGTGACTCCACCAGTATTGTCTACACACTGCTAACAGGTTTTACAGCCAAGGCACAGGTAAAAAAACTCCAGAACTGAATGCTGTGCTAACTCCTATCAGTTAACTTCAGATTTTATCCAGGTTGCACCAGATGCTCATAGACTAAATATAATATTGGTAAATTTTTATATTTAATATAGATTACAGATAGATGTTCATTAGGCCCACAGAGTAAATAAATAATAAATGGAGATGTTTTTACCTTTTGACTGTGGACTGGGATGGGTGTGACTCGTCCATGCTGATCTTCTGGCTTGCTCATAAGGCAAATCTGCAAAGGAAAAATACACTGATTCATGCAGATAATGCCATAAAGTGCTTATGTCCATAAGGCACGCACTTCTAGGGGACTCACTGGATTGGAAAAATTACTGAAATTATACACCTTGTTAAAAATCTTAGTCTCAAAAAATAACAGTACCACATTGCCCTCTTCAATGTTCTTTAGAAGTGTCTATTCTTAGATGTCTGAACTGCACTTAAATAGCTGGTACAAATATTCTATAGAGTCCTATTATTTCCAAAGGCTCAAAATACTCTCTTTTATACATGTATGTTAAAAACCCNTCTTGCTTCATCTATTTAAATATTAATTTCTGCTTACTGGAACAAGGTCCTTAACTTTATGTATCTGAATATTTGTTTTGACTTTTTAGTTCTTTATTCCTTACTTCTATTTCATTTAAATGCCTTAGCATATAAAAATGAAGATATTAAACCATTAAAGTTTTCTTCATAAAGTATACATAGTAAATTCACATGTCTGGTTCACTCTTTGAAATAATCTGCAGTTGCCTGTGCTTTTCTATGGCTGGCTTTAACACATTAGCTAAAACTGCTGCCAAAATCAAGACACTTATGTAGCTTGCCCAGGATCCCATGAAAGTTCAGTACCCATCTGGTCAAACTAAGTTGATGCAGATGATTTGATTCTTAACAATGCTTGCATTTTATTTTAGAAATTATGTTTGAAAATCAAACCAGTTAGGAAGTAAACAGTCACAGACTGTCTCTGTGCAAAACAGATGTATCTCTGCCCATTTCCAAGCTCTGAGCACTCAAGTATTGAATGGAAATAAAGTGTAATGTAAAATTCACAACCAATTTGCCTTTCTTTAGTCTGTTTGGCTCAAGAAGCAGACTGGCACTACCAGCACTGCTGTCTCCTGGAATCTTACACATTAAAAATGTTGCTTCCTCTGAGATATGCAGTTTATCTTTTCAATGCATATAAATATGTATGGTCTCTCCTCTCTACACTGAGAAGTCTGTGTGATGCTGTGTGCCTGTACTCAGTGGCACTTGCAGCCTTGAAATGTATTCAGTACAAATTTAATACTGTGAGAAAACTGATTTTCCTTTCAACTCAACACATCATAGGATGGTTTTTTGACTACACCCTCTCCATCAGAAGAAAAATCCAGTTATCAGCCTTTCTGGAAATAGAGCAAAATTC
>VYZU01060897.1:177027-330700 GCA_013401355.1 Ceyx cyanopectus
CTTTTGTCAATGGCCTGGTACCTGTTGCTCTATTTATCTTTTTTAAATTATGAATTAACAAATCTACAGATATGCATATATACATGTATATAAAGTTTATATAGAACAGTTACTTGTATGCAGTATCCTAGATTACACTGCAGAACATTGACAAAAGAGAGAGAAAATATTTGTTTCCCAATCCCCACATCTCTTTTTAATGACAGAATGTGTCTTTTCACCAGAGCTCATTCAATTCAAGTGCATGTTCCTTCAGAACACTTGGATCTATGTCTCTGGCTCAGTAAATGGATTTCCTTTTAATTTACTACTTTACTTCAACTCTCACTGTACTTTGCCCTTATTACTGGAAAAGCAAATATCCATCATCACACATACATTATATAAATATTATAGATGTATATATGTTTTCAAAATTCAGCCTAATGCTTATAAAAAGAGAATTACAAGAGAATGAGATACTTGAAAAGATTAAATTATTAAGATCACAGCATAGAAAAGGTGGTCACTGTTCATACCTGGCCTGGTTGTAATTCTTTGTGTTGCTTCTGGATAAACAGATGTATTTGGAAAAATAAAAGTGGCACCTCCTAAAGAGAAAGAAGAAATAACATCTAAAGATTAATTTTCATAGTCCCTAAGTTCACTGGTATTTTTCCTCTTGTTGTGTCTCTGAATTAAGTGTATGTATAACTATTTTCTATCTTAGGACAGTTACATATAAAAATTATTTCTGATAGCCTTTGCACCTATGCAAATCCATCCAAGTTACATAAAAGTCTGTGTAAAATCCATGTTAAGGAAGGAGACAATCCAGTTCAGTAAATCCCTTCTACTTTCATCACAGTCATCTCCACCTGGGCAGGTGGTTTTATATCTTCTGAAATAAAAAGTTCTTAGCCTTCTCTTTATTAGTGCATTTCTTATTTTCAACAGAGACTGTAGGCCTGTTGAATGACACTAAAGCATATTAGTGTCTGTTGGAATCTTCTCACAGACTTTTGTCAGCTTTGGGTCAAACCCTCAGAAATCTCATTTGTTTCACAGAGTAAAAAAAAAAAAAAAAAAGAAAATACTGAGCTTGGTATAAAAAATGGTATCTCACTTATCTCAGGCATTGAAACTGCTCTAACTACATCAAGATTTCTAATGACCATCTCTGGGAATATGGAAACAGACATAAGGATTTGTGCAATTACTGCTGACTTCAAGAAGAATTTGTTTCTAGCTCTTTTGGAGTCCTTTGAAAATCCCAATCCAGAGTTCTTATGCCAACAGAACAACAAGTTTTCCTTGTGCTGATGGTCAGCATGTTAATATTCACACTCCCAATGTCAGAAATGCAGACAATCTCATTTTGGTGAGATGATTTTCAAAGCATCATTGTCAGTGCACACATAAAGAAAAAGATAACACATAGAACTGCTGAACAACACTTGGATAAGTGTATGTGGAAACTGTTTGGCAAATTAGAATCTGGAAAGCCAGACATGGAAAAGACCATCAAGTCCATCTATTTTTAAAAAGGGCTTAAGGCTTATTCCAAACCCCATCAAAGTCAATGGAACAAAAATTTCTTGCTTATGGTGGGGTTTGCAGCAGGCCTACAGCACAAAGTAGGACATTATGTCAAGTTATGTCAAGTGGCAAAGAGTCAATCTCAAGGAGAGATCTAATCTATCTAATTTTGCTAGGGAACTCACTGCTGTTTACCACAGTGAAAAACTAAATTAAATATAAAAGAGGCTTTGCGATCCAAGGTTGTTTTTGGTTTTGTTTTTCCATTATCCTTTGTATTATCTTTTTCATATCTTATAAAAAAATTGTTATTTCTGGTCACTGTAGGCAACTAATACTGTCAGGCATGATCATGAATTATTCCAAATATCTTTAATCAGTATGTACACCATCCTGTATGTACAATTCAATGCCAGACTCTGTTGCACAACTGCTAAAGCAAGGTAAAATTTATCTCATAAATACTTTTAATTATCATCTTGTAAAACAGATGCTTTTGAGGGCTGCCCAGGGAGGTTGTGGAGTCTCCTGCTCTGGAGACATTCCAGACCCACCTGGATCTGTTCCTGGGTGACCTGGTCTAGGTGCCCCTGCTCTATGATTCTATTTTATTATTCTCCTACCTACACTCAGTACTTTTCTGGGCCAAATTAACAGAAGGGTGAACATGAACACGAATCATTTTACATTCAAATCAGGCTTAGTGAAGATGACAGTATCAAACAGTGGAGTTTCCAGCTCCAGTGCTACATAGCTTACAAATGAGATGAGCTAACTGCCTAAATAGCAATTTTCTTGAATTATATGATATATCCTGCATGGGAGGGGAGATGGTTGCCATTCATCAGAACCCACAGCACTTAGGCAAGCACTGAAGCACTTTAGAGCTCCGTCAACCTTCAACGGATCTGTGGAGTAGATCTGACAGTACAATGAGATAGAGTGAGAAAAAAAGTCCTCAGAGATAAAGGCCCCAAATCTGCAGTTATTCATGTGCAGGGAGCCCATTCTCTCACAGGACACAAGAAGTACCAGTAAGAAGCCCATTTTTGCACCATCTGGCCCTGCATGATCTCATGTTGGGTTTTTTTTCTGTGTGTCTATACATAAAACTCACACACAGCAAGGAGAGAATCCTTCCTGATTTCCCATTTCCATTTTTATCAAGCAACCCATAAAAAGGAATCCTGTGCTTTTAGAAGATGACCTAGAGCAATGGGAGCAGTGCCAGCATTACCTGTGTTTCTAGCATGCATTAACCGTGGAGAGTTTTGTAAGGCCTTATCAACATCATCTGAAGTCAAATGTGGAAGAGGAGCTACAAAACAAAACAAAAAGCAACACCAAAATGAAAAAAAAAAAATTGTGAATTATCTTTTTAAACCATATTTTTTTCCCCTGACAGGTTTGTCTGAAAGTGAGTCTACTGACAGTTTCTGTCTGCAGTTTGGAGGGAGATGTGTGTGCTACAGGATAAACTAGAGCATTCATTTATTTCACATTATGAATGCACAATATTTCTTACTGCTTATTGACAGTGTGCGTGTGGAGAAGACTGCACCGCACTGGTGTTGCAATGCTTGGTTTTTCTCTTTAAAAACCATGTTCCCTATCACTTCTTTAAATGGAGGAAAACCTGCACAATTTCCTCAAGCTTAGATGAAAGCCCTCAAATCAGAAATTCACTAGTCCCTTCTTTCCCTTTGAAATGCTAGTCATGTATTACAAGAAATTTGCATTTGGACTTCAGGGACTGTTTCTTTTTCCCATGAATTTACAGAACTATTTTATAATTCAGTGAAATCTTCCTGATCCTATTCATAGTAGAGCAAACTGCTGTCAGTCCTTAGAATCATGCCTGGAATAATCTTTATGAATCAATGTTTGCACTGTCATTTATCATTCTCAGAATTAAAATGGAAAGGAATGAGTATGTGACCAGAAAAAACATTAGCACTGAATCCCATATGATTTTCTTCCTACAGTATGCTGGTGGAATACGCTGGGTTTCAACCTTATTTTTCTCTGAGATGGACATGTAGAATGATTCCCTAACTCTTTCTGTTGATCAACATGCATGAAAGCCAACTGAAATTAATGGAAATGTTTCCATCAAGCTCAAAAGGCTTCATATCAGTTTCCCTACTATGTTCTTAGGAACAGCAACATTTACAACAGACATCTGACAACCCAGCTGAGTGTAGCCATAGTATTAAATCTAGGACTGATACCAACCACAGATTGACTGTCGCCACTACCAGAATGACAGAAAACTAGCTTACTCTCTCTGAGGTAGTGTAGGTGTGACAGGAGGATATCTGCATTATAGCTTGGAGTGAGCCTCTGGAAGTCATCTTTGGTCATTTTACACAGCTCCTTCCCATCAATGTTCTGGAACAGCAAGATGTCCACATCTGGAAGACCATACTCCTTCACCGCCCATTCCAGCCACTGGCGGACGTGGTCCGTGCTCCATAACGTAGGATCTGGGGGTAGCAGAAAGCATAAAATTAGGCAGGGAGGGGAAGAGTGCCCTAAGGAGACCTTAAACTGTTTGCTGGCTGCTGGAGATAGGTGAGGAATTTATTTGGCTTGTTGATTGCAAAGGAGAAAGTAACTGAAGAACTATTAGGGAAGAGCTGTGAGCTCTGATCATCAACAGCAAACCCACTGCTGCTGAGCTTCTGCTCCCATTGAGTTGTTTTGTCTTGTTATTTTTATGCACTATTATCCACAAGTTAACATGGGTTCCTGTCTTCATGCAGAGAATACTCTTTGGAAAACTATTTAAGGGAGCTCACTAGCAGTCCTGTGACTTGTATCTGAACAATTGTCAAACTGAATTTGACAAAATCTCTCCATTGAATTTGTATCTTCAAGTCACATTTCCACTCAAGTCCTAAGTATTGTTTCTTGGGCATAGGCTAAGATTTGTCTAGCTACTTCATAATCTAAAGTGGTTCATGTTAAAATATTCTGCACTCTCTTTCCTAGACTGCTGTGTTGTAATGGTGTACTTTGCTACACCTGAATGGGTTTTTACTTACTACCTGTAAGTATTGGCAAAAACATCTGTAGAAAAAAACAAGTAGTCCAGACTTTTAGTAAAACACAAGGGCAAATACCTCATGGTTTTGAATTAATATTTTTCTGTTCTACTTTTTCCTATTCTTGAGATACAGTAAGCTCCCATCAAGATGAAGGTCCCTAAGAAGGTCCCCAAGTACCTGCAGTGTACATCCCCATAACTGAAGACAGATCCTACCATAAAGAATTTATACTTTTTTTTCCAGGGATGCAAGTCTGGTGGTAAACCTAGGGTCTGGATGAAATTGCTCACACCTACATCAGAGAATTCCAACAAAGCTGCATTCAGTTTGGTTTGAAGTAAACAACTAAACAGTAGGAAATTCACCAAAACGTGATTATGCTCATCTTTTTAAAATGTTTCTTCTTTATGATAAATAGGATTGCCACAGCTGGAAATACAAATGCTGGGGTTTTTTTACTGATAAACATTGCTGTGTTAGCTGCATACTGCCTATGTTGCAGTCAAACAAAAACAAGTGATTTTGACCCACACTTTTCTTCTAAGGACTTCAAAATAGCAAGGTTGTGACTGTGACCATCTCATTCCTTGATTGTCACTCAAATTCACCTCAAAACACTCCTCTGAGGAAAAAAAAAAATAAAAACTTGCTGGCCTAACTATGCTAAGAGTTACTAAAAGACTAAAAAAAGTGCCAAACCCCAAGAAGACAAAAGTTTTAGAAGAACATTTAAATGCCATTAATTTTAGTGTGGTCTGCTTCCAGCTGGCAGGACACTTAATTATTCAGTGCATTATTACTCTTCTGTTTTCAGAACTGAGCTGTCAATATCATTGCAGAGGATACTGCAACATATTTGTCCACAAGTCTTGACAAATAACTGAAATAATCACAGCTTGCAAAATTTGCCACGGTTGGTACTCTTGCATATCTTAGCAACTGAAAAACTGTAAGAATATTAAGCAACACAGCAGCAGCACAAGTGTTTTCAGCCAGGCACATTGGTGCAGAGGAACCAGCAGCAAAGCATTCTCTTCTGTTTGCAGGTTGCAGGTGTCTTTGCTGAGTATATCCAGTGGTTTATGAACTTCCACCTAAGGCATGATGGTCCAGTGCTCTGACTCTGGAAATAGGCATGCTAATTATTCTGCAAACCAAGGCAACAAAGCTTCCAGCAGAGGTTTGTTTGGAGGACAAGGCACACAGAAGTGAATGCCTTCTTTTTCAATTAGCTGATGAATCCCACAACCAAGCTTGGGAAGATCAAGCCAGAATTTCTCAGTTGTGCTTTTATATTGCAGTTTGCTTATTAAAATGCTTTACATTACTAAAGGGAAACCTAGACAAATGTTTTTCATGCACTGTTTGATTTCACAGAAGGTATTGTGTTTTTAGCATTTGGTATTTGCAGGGATATCATGTGGCAGAGTGGTCCTTTCCCTCTCCCACATACTCTGCACCTAACTAGGCCATGGCATTAGGAAATGGATCTTCATTTTGCCCACTTCAGGGTGAAATACTTCAAAATGAGCTAGAGAATTCAGGTAAGGTCTGAGTGCCTGTAATCAGCCAGTTCTGATGCTGAAATGGGAAGAACAGGTTGAGGAGGTGGCTTCACTGTGGTATTTCTCAGCTCATTCCCTTAATAACCATGGGAAACCATCACTCTGTTCTACTTTATTCCCTGTATCACATTGTCATTTTTCTCCAAATCTTCTTAAAAAATGTTAGTAGACTTAGGGGAAATGCAATTTTTTTTTGCATGAGACTTTTGTGTAGAGGGTCTAACCTGCTGGCACAATGACTCTTCGTTCATTGGTAGTCATGTTTGGGGGTGGAATGTGCTTCTCCTCCATGTAGTTTCCATAGTTCATCCCAACATTGTCTGAGCTGCTAACCATTTTCCCTCCTTTTGCCATGCTGCAGTCATCGGGAGAATTCCTAGACAGAGAAGAGAGGTGTTCTTCTATTATTATTCCAATCTCCACTCATATCCCCAGCAAAGAATCACACTGAATAAAATGGAAGAAACTCAAGCACTCGGGTTGGGCTGTCACTGGAAAATTCAGTACCTACCACAAAATAACTCTGCTGACTCCTTGGGTTGCCTCAGGAAAATATGACCAGCCTCAGTGGGCCATATGTTAATTTTATTTTCTAATGATCTGGCTCTTAAATCTCTTGAAATATACAAACTTAATTTCTTTCCTGATACCATGGTTACAGTGGAGATTTGTTCACGAGCTTACTGAGCCTGGTAGCTGCAAGTAGCTGCACTTCTCTCTCCAAACATCTCACAGACAACTCAGCAAACACAGAGATGCACTTAATACAAATTATTAGCTATCATTGTCCAAGCCTTGGACGAGGCTTGTCCAACACTTGGACATCTCCCCAACTCTACTGTCATTGTTTCATGGCAACTCCCCTTTGCCATGCAATGCAGACACACTTCTATGTGTGGCTTACAGCAAAGGATTTGCCACATCCATGATTCCAAATACCACACACATGTCTGGAAAAAAACCTTTCCACTTCTGACTAGGTCAGTCTCCATGGTACTGTAGTCAAGACATGGAAATCTGCAGAGGATCTGCAACCAGACACCTCTTTAATTCTGGCTTTGCTTTCTGAATAGAGTCTTTAGGTTTAATATCCCACGGGGAGCTCCATAATGGCATTTTAATTGCATCACACTTTTCTTTCTGGCAGACACAGGCATATTTGTCGCTTAATTTAACGTCTCCAACGTGTTTCATCAGAGAGAGAGAGAAAAATGGTTACAAAAATCAAAATAAAGAACAGAGCCATGTACCTTTAAATGTAAGGAGGCTGTTTGGAAAGGGAAGGAGTTGGGGATTGATTTCTCATAATATCAGCTCTTGCTGCAAGTGCTGGGCAGCAATGTCACTGTAAGCTCACCAGTGGTCAGAATACAGGTGCATTCTCAGAACAGTTTTGCTATTGAGGACAAAATAGGAAAAATACACTTGGGACCACTGTCAACCAAACATAGATCAAGAGGACGTGGCAGATAATTTATCCAATGTCCAAGTGACCCAGTACAGTTGAAAGCTTAGCACTGCCTTGGGGCTGGAACTAATGCAGTTATAATTTTCATGTGTTTTAAAAAACAAGTACCACTTGTAAAGCTGAAAATATTTTATATACATCTTAAATACTAAAAGTATATTTTAAGTATAACAGGGTTTTTTTCTACACAGAGCTACTACTGATTTTACCATGCTGTGTTAATGCATATATATATCTATATATGGATATATATAGATATATATATATGTATTTTAAATTAACTGCNTAAAAGTATATTTTAAGTATAACAGGGTTTTTTTCTACACAGAGCTACTACTGATTTTACCATGCTGTGTTAATGCATATATATATCTATATATGGATATATAGAGATATATATATATGTATTTTAAATTAACTGCTAAAGTCTTTCAGTTTAAAAATAAAAATAAAATGTACCACAGAAACCATTCAATAGGTACTGTCATCTTCTTTAGGAGAAGGAACAGGGCCTTGAAGGTTGCCTGGGAAATGTTGGCTTCACATACCTTTTTCAGATATAAAAGATCTTGCATGCAAGGTAACATATTGCATATGAAGTCTGCCTTCTGGAAATGTCCTACAACTGCTCTGTCAGCCACAAGAGTGAAAAATAACCACAAAGGAAGATATAGTCAGCACATGGTCTTGCCTGTCATTGACTGGTAGTGAACTTAGCCTTTCTTCTTCGAAGCAGAATACTTGGACATTATTCTCTCAGGTGGAATGTTTGTAACCCACTGTGTATCTCTAAATAGAATTATAGGATGCAGTTTATTTCTGTCTAAACAGAGCTAAACAAAACAAAAGTGACTTTCTCTTTCAGAAGTAAACACGTTGAAAAAGTGCATGTGATGACTGTTTGTGACCAAATTATAGTTTTTTTCTATTTAACAAATCCAAATGGCATGTATGCATAAGTGAATCTGTATAAAATCTGTATATTTGGAAACTTCATCCAACACCTGACCATATACCCATGCAGATGACCACCATGACTCCCAAGGTCAGTTACGTTACAAAGACAAAAAAAACCCATTTGTTCCACTCACTAACTTTTTAGGGATGCATTTGGGAAACAGGAGGGATGGCAGCATGCTTTGGCCTTAATTTCAAGCATGTAAGCAGCTCCGTGGGAGCTAACAGGACTACTCAGATATTTCTAACTGTGCATGTGCTTCTGCAGACCACTGAATTAATTAATTGATATTTCTTATGTCTTAATTCTATTCTTATGTCTATATTCTATTCTTAATTAATTTGTATGGCTTAATTCTAATGTCTTGAAGGGACTTCTGCAGTGTAGAAAGCAAAACTGGAAATGCATGCTAACACTAGAAAATGGTATTTTTAGTGCACAGAACAACAAAAGAGTGATTGTCTCCAAAGGGTTGGGGTTTTTTTTAGGACTTTCTGTGAGTCTGCTTTATTTCTGAACCACCAAGGGAGCAGGGGCAGCAGAAAAGCAGCTTTCAAAAAGTGTGCCCAGTTAAAGGGTTCAGCTTTGCAGTGATTCATCCTCAGCTCCAGGTCTGAAATGAAACCTGAGATGTTATTCCTCACAGCTGCATGTTATTTTTACCTTTTGTAAATATACTGTGTTACACCTGGAATTTACAAAATAAAATAAAATAAAATTGAAAGACTCCAATCATGCTACCCAAGAGCACTTTGTCCAGTGCAGAGCTGATTCAGCTCTAATTGCTGAGAAAGGTCTGTTAAGAAAGCATATTTCCATGGTTCCTTGGACCTGGAAGCCTCACCTTTATTCAGGGTTACTTAGACTCAAGCTAATTTGGTAGTTAAATTTAGTACTACTCCTGAAAGCAGTTGGGGTTTTGCCAACCATTGACTCTGATGAAAGCAGATTTAAGTTCGTAAATAAGTTTATGAAAAACATTTCTTCTTCTTCACTATTCTATTATTGTCCCCTTGTGACATAAACCACCTGTGTTGTGTTAAAATGCAAGGTGTCAGAGAAACAGAGATTATGAATCAGTAGAACTTTACATGATGTCTGTGACATTCTCAGAATATAGATGCCTCTGTTTAATATTTCTGAATTTCAGAGGGAAATAAATGACCTAAAAAAATCATTCTCCAAATAGCTACATAAATATGTAAGTTTTTTTAATAACCACAACTTTGAGAACATCTGTACAGAGGCCACTTACAGAAAAGGGGTCCCAGGAGAGTCAAGTGGTGTAAGGATGTATGTCTATAAATACAGCAGCCCCATGCTAACATGCCCCTGCACAACCCAGAACAGGGGCAGACAGCACTGTTTGGGGTGCCCCAGGTTCAACAGGGGCTCAGGGTTGTGCAGGGCTGGCCCAAGAGTTGCTCAGCAATGTTCCAGTGTGGCATCCAGAGGTGCCTCTGGCTCCTTCCTCCAGTGAAAGCAGAAAGTAAACACTACATGCCAACACTTTCAATGTTCACTTTCTGTCAGCAAAATAAAAGATGCTTATTTATCGAGTTATATATGCAGCAGCCATTCATTTTCAATCAAACAATAGGTTTTGCCAATTGAAACAACATTTTTTTTTCTTTTTTTTTTCTTTTTTTTTCTTTCCTTAACTTACTTTCCCTGGCTATCTTGCAGTCCACAGCTGCTTCAAGCCTTAAGGCCATCATGGCAAATTAAGGCAGTCAGCATCTGGCTCACTAGAGGCCAGTCAAGCTATAAATATTAGCAGCCTGGCTCTTTGTGTGCATGGTGTGGGGAAACAGCTGGTTTAAGTTTGAACACACGTTGTCATTTCTCCATTAGTACAAACACTTCAATATTTCTCATGTGTGAGGTTGGAGTGAAGAAAGGGAAAGAAGGGAAGGGGGTCACTAAAAGCCAAAGCTAAGAAATGATGTTCTGTGTATACATAATTTACAATTAGATTGCTGTCTGGGAGCAGGCTGAGAGCTGACATGGTGATAGCTAGGCCAAAGCCACAATGACTTCCCAGTTGGCCTATAACTTTCAGAACCTATTTGCTCTTGTTTTTCTTGTATTATTTTTATAGAAATTCTATTATAATGGTAATGGATTACATTTCTCAAATTGTATTTCATTTCAAGAACTTGTAAGACTGTTGTATTTGTGGTTTCATCAAATATGAAATACAAAGAGAAGGCCCTTCCCAAGCCACATACGCCTTTTGTGGCCACAGATCATATAGAAAGTTAGCAAAGATAAGCACGCCAGGCATAAAATAATATAAAGTAAAAATAAAATAAAAAATAAAAGTGACAACTAGTATGGAAACCAGAATCCCCCGTGTCTGTGCAATGTCTGCTGATTTTTGTGATGAGCATTCTTGAGTTGACAGGTGAAAAATGGTAAAGCCAATGATCAGACACTTTTCTTTTTCTTACTTTCTGCTTTGTCTTCAAATGCTATTCCCAAACTTTAAATACTGAACACCACCACTGATTCTACCCTGATGAATATAAAACATCTAGTAATGAAGAGGGAAAGGAGAAAATTCATCTTCAAATGCTCTGGGCCAGAGGCAACTTACCTACTGACAGTAGCTGTGCTGTGCCAGCCCAGGAAAACACCACAACCATTGGCTCTAAATGTTCTAGACACAGTAAATACTGTGCTGGAAATAAAGCAGTAATGATAGCAATGGTCACAAATAATGACAGTGATCCTAAGGCTTGTGGAGTCTTAAGTCATTATTTGAAGACTAATTTTATATTTCACTACACATCTAAAGAACTTGTGGAGCACTTCTGAAATTCTGGCTATCCTCACCTTCCTCTTAAACTCCTGAAGCTAAGCACACAACTTAAGTGGTCAATCCAAAAAGTAACTATGCCAATTATGAATGAACACATTAACTGAGAGTTGAGAGCTTCTTAGCTAGCACCTGCCAGCCAAGCACTCCCTCAAAAGCTGCTAAAAATAGTTATATTACTGGTAAGTTGGGTTTGTTTTTCTCCTTGGCAATGTTTGCCTCAAGAACAGAGCCAAGCCATGCACACCCACCCATCAATATTATATTCAAAGCAAAGATGAACTTCTTGAAATAGTCACATATAAAGCCCTACATGGAGAAGATCCTGAATTTGCAGTTTTTCCAGTTTGCTAGACACCACCCAGTCAGTAAGGAAAAAAAATATGAGTCTGAGACAACTAACACCATGTCTTTTTACCCAAAAATCACGTTACTTTCTATAGGCAGCTCCAATAAGTGAATTAGGAAATTCATCCTCTTAAGACAGGTCTCCCAGCTTTGCTGTGGACTGATGTAGGGGCTGACTCAAGCCCTCTGGAGCCCATTGACTGTCTCTGGGTTTGGACCACGGTTGTTGTTTAGTCTGAGCTGAGGTTTACCAAGAATACCAGGGCTGCATGCTGGTGGTACACCTCCAGATGTGGAGGGGATGGCACTGAGCCTCAGCCATGGAGTTATGCTCCAGTGATGGAAAAAGCCATGCCCTTGAAAAACAAGTGATGTTGGGGTGATTGCTGCAGACCAACTGAGTTTAGCCACGTGTTACACACAAGCACATGGAGGCACATGGCTCGACTGCACAAGGTACCTCTAGTGCTACCCATTCCAATTTGCTTTTGTATAGCACCAGATATTAGATTGGATATTAGGTGGAATTATTTACTGAAAGGGTTACCAGGCACTAGAACTGCCTGCCCAGGGCAGTGGTTGAGTGCCCATTCCCAGAGATATGGGAGTTGTGTAGATACAGAGCTGAGGGATACGGTTTAATCAAGGTCTCTTCAGTGTTGATGACTGGATTTGATGATCTTAAAAGTCTATTTCCACTCTAGGAAATTTTGTGAAAATAGTTACCCCTTAGGGGACTTCACATTAAGGAAAAGAGAAAAAAAACCAAAACAAACCCAAACAAAACCTTGAGGTTGCTCTGGACTCTGAAAAGTCTTCCTGTGTGTCAGATGCACTGAACCCAGCTAGTACAAAGGCCCTTTGATAAAAATTTAGGCAAGTAACATATAAATAAAAATATTTCCATAATAAGCCAGCACAAAAGATGCATTAAGTGATAATTTCCTTCTCAAATAATTTTCCAATAACAATTAGTAGCGCTTAAATAACATTTTCCACATGATTAAATCTTAATCTTACAATTAATTGTTTCTACCATTTCTTTAAAACTTGCACATGAGCCAGGCTGATGCTGGAAAACTTCTGCAGCTAACTTTTAAAATGCTTTTTCAATGAAATCATCACACTGCTCATGGCACGGGAAGTTTTTCTGTAGCCTAAGACTCTATGTTCCAACACTTCAGATGCCCTTAAAAAATTTGATTACTTATCAATAAGTGTAGTTCTTCCAAGGTACCTTTGTGTAGTACCACCCAGGAGCAAGGTAGAGTCTCATGGGTGAGTATATTCAGAGACCACTGAGGAATCCCCAGATTTAAAAGTTGTTTAAGCAGCACCTAGGGCCTCATTAGAGCATTTTCATGGAAGTGAATTCACCCTAAATACATCATATGAAATGCTTTCATTCACTGTAATGGAATCGATCACACTTAATTTGATAAAGTCCATAAAGAACAATAAGCAGAAAAGCAAGTCACAGTATGACATCTGCAGATTTGTATTCCAGTGCCTTGCTGTAAGAGGGTGAATCGTTTGGTCTGACTCAACAGCAATAAATAGCAGGAAACAGTATTATTACATTCAGGTGAAAGACTGATTATACAGTGGCTCATTAGATTTATTTACCTGGAAGAAATACCAACATAAGGGATTTGAAGAAACTCAATTTGATACCACCTGTGACTATCTGCATTATAGAAGCAAAAAGTGACAGTTTTAATTTAAACTTTTCTTGCCTTATTTAATTTAAGGTAGGTCCTTAGGCAGTATTTTCTGCACGATTTAACTTTAAAAATACTGTAACTGTTCAAGAAAACGATGCAGCTAATACCCCTGCAGCACACTGAAAACAACCCCTTAATTTCATTCTAATGTTATTTCTTTGGGATTCACAGGAATGTAAATTCTGCAACTGTTCTGCTTTGAGATTTAATGTAGGGCAATTACAGCCCAAGTATAGCTGGGGAAAGTCCTAGCAATCCTACCCTGCTTTGAGAGGGTATTTAATTGTTGATGTGTAAGGAGTTCAATACACCCCTAAAATTTTATACCCCCTTCCAGATGACAGAATATATGGCCAGGAAGCAGCCTAACACACTGAGAGGGAGACCTGGCCAGCAAAAATTGCAATGCTGACTGTTCCCTGGTTACCATTTTGTGTGTCTGGTACCCTGCTCTCCATCCTTTTTACTCAGACCCCGGCTCCCAGGTAGGAAGACAATTAGAGAGGATACTCTGCAGATCCTGGAGGTAGCACTTCTGCAGCTTTGCACTGTGACTGCCTTATTTTAATCTCCTGGGGGAGAACTGCAACTTTAAAATGGGCATAAAAAGAACAGGTACAGTTTTAATATAAATATAAAGCAGCCCCAAGCTCTCTAGCTATTGCATATGTGAATTTTTAACATATGAACACTTAATATAAGGAAATAAGTTTATGGACTGTAAATGGAGATGGCTTACTGATTTAAAGACAATTTTCCCAATGCTCAGTTTATATATCCTTGCAAAAGGAGATGCCTCTTCTGGTACTAACAGTGCAGACCACATGCACAAACATTTTATGCTGATAGTGTGGAGACCAGACTGCTTCTGAAAGGAAAGGCAGATAGTTGTCTTTGCAAAGGTCAACTCAGGCAGCTTTAACCAGCAGCCAGTTCCTGTCTATTGATTGTGGAGGAAGCCTAAGCAATTCAGGAAAGGCACAGACCTGATGGAGCGGGGCCAGAGGAGGCTACAAAGATGCTCAGGGCTGAAACAGCTCTGCTATGGGGACAGGCTGAAGGAGCTGGGGTTGTTCAGCCTGGAGAAGAGAAGGCTCTGGGGAGACCTTAGAGCACCTGCCAGGGCCTGAAGGGGCTGCAGGAAGGCTGCAGAGGGGCTGTTTCCAAGGGCCTGCAGTGAAAGGATGAGGGGTGATGGGTTGAAATTAGAGGAGATTTAGACTTGATATCAAGAAGTTGTTTCCCTTGAGGGTGGTGGCTCAGTGGCACAGGCTCCCCAGGGAGGTGGTTGAGGCCCCATCCCTGGAGATATTCCAGGTGAGGTTGGACAAGGTTTGTCTGAGATCTGATTTAGCTGATCTGACTAAGGGCACACATTTTACTCTTGGTTAACAGCCCTGACCTCGTAAATCAGAGTATAATCCTTACCAGGGTTGCTAACAAGGATCAGACAGGACAAGGTTCCAGCTAATAAAAGACAGTATTATTGCCTACAGTTCTGTCTATAAACCATCACAGCAACAGCCAAATACTTGTGTTCACAAACTGAGCTCTAATATTCAGGCTACCTACAAGTCTTGCAATCCAAGACAGCAAATTTGGGATTGATTATTTTTAAAATGCAATTGACCAACAATTATAAACTGATTTGTATCATCTAGATTCTCCCTATGATCTCAGAGCATGTCAAAGTAGAAGTCTCTGCATGACTGACTTCAGTTATGTATAACATCACTAGTTATTCCCACTCATCTCAGTAATAACACTAATTATCTACTCTAAAGCACTTTATGGAATTTACACCGAGAAAAATTGTGATCATTTCTCTCACCAAAATGCCAGCACAAATACTTAGAGGCAATTTTAGAAAGCAGCTGAAACTGGTTTTGACTCAATACTCCACATCTGGTTATATCTGTGCATTTGCTTAGCATAAAAAAAAACCAAACAACCAAAAAAATAACCTTACTGAAATTGATTTTACAGAAATTCTGAGTAAGCAGGCTTACAAAAAGAATTCTCCTAATTCTTTGTAACTTCAGTTCACTGTTTCTTTCTACGTATCTCAAATCTTTGACTATTCACAGGAAGTTCTGATTTGACTTCAGGACAATTTCCATCCTTACTAGTGAAAAGTGTAGGTGTGATAAGCTGTCAAACCACTTTGTCCTGCTTGTGGTGCCCATCATATTAGCACAGCAAGCATGAACAGTAACCACAGTGACCATGGCTGAGGTTTAGTCTAAAAAACTGATGCTGGGAGAGAAGATTAATTAACAATTAATGCACTGACATACCGTAGCTACTGCCTGTTAAGCTGAATAATTTCTTTTCCTGTTCCTTTCTACTCCCCTGTTTGACTCCATACTTAACACTGCTTCTTCAGCGTGAGCCCTTCTTAAATCTTACTCCACAGTAATGGTTTTTGCCACTATTTTCACAGTAAAAAGTAAAGATCAAGGGTTCACAGCATCTGCCATTACAAGAATTCACGTCCTATGCTTCTCAATTTAGTTCTATTCAGAGCAAAGGGCAACTGTCCAAATTATGGTATTTTGAGAGCTTCCATGGAGTGTTAGATCACAAATGCCATACCCTTGGATGTAGTAATGGTGCTGCCCCAGACTTAGAGCAAAATGACATTCTGCTAACTAATATATGCTCTTTCACCTAGTGTGCAATGCAAGCTCACATCCAAAACTTTTCACAGAGGAAAACACAAGTTGATGAGAGAGAACACTGTGCCTACAGCACCATTTGAGACTAAAATTGGATTCACAAACGTAGACAACTGAGCTACACCCATCACAAGCAAAACTGTACTTGAGCCACGGTAACACCGGCCTTATTACCTTGAGCCATTGACCTGGTTTGGGTTACACTCCATCTTGATGGTGACTCTGGCTGGGGGCTGTGATAACCAGTCTTGCTGGGGGACACGTGGACTCATCTTTGATGTCTGCCCATATTCACTAGAGGAGGAGGCCGTCATCTCTGTCTTTGCAATGTGGGGGGATCCGTAGGCACACTCGAACAAGGACTGGTCTTCACTCACCACTGATAATGCTTCCTGCAAACCACAGGACAGAAGTCAGCACGGCCACATTTCAGAACAGATATTACAGTGTCCTCCTAAGAAAAAAAGGGCTTGTCCACTTCAGCAGAAGATGAACACCTTGATCGCTTGCTTAAACACTCATTACTTTTTAGGCAGAGCACTGCTGTGGATGGAGGTGAGGACTCATCAGCAGATGGTGGGAGTACAAACTCTCCTGTAGGGAGACCCGTCCCACCCTCAGCTGAGAAGATGCACAAACACAGCCTACCAAATATTGTTTATCTGCCAGTTGCCAGAGGAGAAAGAGCGAGGCAGAGACGATTTCCTTCACCAAGATGCCAAGAAACCTTTAGTTGTTAATTTACAGCTCTTTTTAATACCATTTTAACTTCAAGGTAATTGGTCAAGAAGCCAGCCACAGAATCACAGCATGTCAGGAGTTGGAAGGGAGCTAGAAGATCATCTAGTCCAACTCCCCTGCCAGAGCAGGNCATCTTGACAGACACTGCTGAGCTCCCCCCTCAGTCTCCTCCAGGCTAAAGAGCCCCAGCTCTCAGCCTCTCCTCAGCAGGGAGATCTCCACTCCCTTCAGCATCTTGGTGCCCTGCACAGGACTCTCTCCAGTAAATCTCTGTCTTTCCTGATCTGGGGTGCCCAGCACTGGACACAGTATCCAGGTGGCGTCACCAGTGCAGAGTAGAGGGGGAGGAGAACCTCCCTTGCCCTGCTGCCCACACTTCTCCTAATGCATCCCAGGATCCATTGGCCTTCCAAGCTCCAGCACTCACATGCTGCCCTAAAAATCAGTTGTATTGTTTCATTTTAAGGCAGCATGCATTTATCACCCTTTTTTATTCACCTGGTTTGTGAGCCCTTGGGGTGCCCTCTGTTAATATTTACAGTTTTCTCTGCAAGCACAAGGGCTGGAACATTACTGTCATTGCTTCTCATGAAATGGAGATCACCCCTTAATCTCTGGACTTAGGGAATAGGGTCTAAAGCAGCCATCCAAATGCCACAAGACTCATGACTCAATCACTAACATTTCCCAGCACAGGCCAGGACATAGAATTCAGACAGCAACTTGTACCACTTCACTGCTGATTTTCAGATGTTTGAGTGCAAAGGTCACCATCAAGCTAATTCCACTAATATTACAGCTCCCCAGTTAGCATCCCTGCTTTGCATGCTCTTCTGCCAACCTGTGCCCAGTTATCAAACTGCTATCTCTGAGAGTGTGAATGTGTTTGTTAGAAGGGATGCCAGAATAACACCTCTCCTTTTTTTTCCATGCCCCTCAGACTCCTGAGGGTCTCCAGCCTGCTAAAAACAGCTGTTGTTGGTAGTCTGAATCTCTTCTCATGAGCCATTTCTGGGAAAGCCTGCAGATGGCTCTTGCTTTTCAAGGATGTGCTGGGGGAGATGGATGGTGGTCCCTTTCTCCCCTGAGATTGTTTCCTGGCTACAGTGTGCTGAGAGACAGCAGGGAGACTTGATGCATTTGGATAGTAAAGCAGCAGGGATCATATCACAAAAACTAAAGAAAAAAAATATTATACTGGAAGGAAAAAAAATAAATTCTCAGCAATCCATGAGAACTTTTCATTAAGAAGAAAAAAAACCACAAACCATACACACACACACACTGCCTGGCCAGGTGATCACAATGCATCCCACACCTGAGACTATTTACTGCACAGTTCCCTCTTTTCTGCACCACTGCAGAGCTAATACATGAGCCAATAAACATCCAATGAAATACTACTTTTGGAAGAGCTAGCTCCAGTAAATACATAGAAGTGTGAACTACACAGGAGGGAGCTGGTACAAGACTACAAATACAACAGGCAGAATATCATTTTACTCTGTAAACCATTAACTAACAGACCATTTCAAAATACCAACAAACACTACATAATGGATAAATTTATCATCCTTCCCCAAGCAAGTGAAACAAAGCAAATACATTCTGGTTCCTATTCAACCTGACTCCACCTAATGTAAGTTAATTTACGAACACTTAGGGTAAGTATAAAGGTAAAGAAAAAAATACAGGTTTTCTATTTATTGCCATTACTAATGACAGTAAATATTGCTTGTGCTGTGGGTGCCTATTACGGTGCACAAAGAGGGAAAGTACAAGCAAACACTTATCTGAACTCCATCCTGCAAGTTATCAGCCAGTGCATGCTGACAGATCTGCAAAGCCTCTGCAGGAGTAACTCGTTTTCTGCCAGGTTTGCATGCTGTTGGGTCAGTCCTTGTGTGGAAGACTTATTACCATGCACTCTGTGATAGTGAGGATCTCTGACACTTAACTCTGAGTTCACACTGATCTTTGCTGGCCTGTGTTGGAGGACAGAAGGACGTGTATCACCCCTCCCTGGAGCACAGTACAGAAGCTGAACTGGCCATCTAAGCTTTTGCATAATTTTGCAGAGTCAGCATAACTAGAGAAGATGGTCTGCACCAGATCTAAATTAGCCTTACTTCCTCTTTAACCTTGTTTGGCTTTTCTTGCACAGAAGTGTGACTGAGGTTTCAGTGTGGGAAACATGGGAACTGTGTTCAGCATCCCCCTTCTGTCAGCCAGGAGTCAGGCAGTCATACCAATTGTCCTCTCCTTCAAATGCAGCCAGGACCACTGGTATCAATTTGCCAGCAACTTCTACACACTCCTAATGCATCCCAGGATCCATTGGCTTTCCTGGCTGCAAGGGCACCTTGTTGGCTCATGGTCACCCCCTGTCCACCAGGACACTACCAAGTCACTCTTGCTCGCTGCTCTTCATTCTATTCTTCAGTCTGCATCTTCTGATGGGCTAGGAAGCTGCTTATCTGGAGTGAAAGCCTAATTCCAAACAGGCCAGGAATGCCATTCCAATGCTGGAACAGGGAGCACATGCAGGGCTGGACACCAGAACCTTGCAGAGCAGCAGCAGTCTGCCAGCCTGAAACTCTGCTCATGTCTGCAGCAGGCATCACTGCATGACAAAGCAAGCTGTGGTTCATCTGCTTCAAGAGCTTCTAGCCTAAATTTGCTTTAAAGCCATGTCTTTGAGGCTTAGTTTCATTACATCCAGCAATAATCAGTAAAATAGAAGACTGATGGTTTAGCCTCGATATTGCTTATTCACCATGATGCTCTCACAACTCTCTTCTGACCATTCCTAAAAGCAGCAGTTTCCCAAGATGGTCAATATGGTGTGTGGAACATACTGGAAAAGGTTACTACTTAAAATGCAGTCACCTGAGTCAGGAATTGCAGCACACATCTGGAATATGTTTTCCTTCTAAATCTCTGAATCTTGGATTCATTAAATCAGACAAAAAATCCACATATTATATTCATGAGAGAGTTCAGGAACAACAAAAAGCCTTGGCAAGTACAAGATAAGAAAGACAGATGTTGTCCTCACCTCCACCCATGAGAATCTTACTGCCAGCTCAGCTAACATCCTACACCTATTTGAACAGGGCATTTGCATCATCTAAACACAGACCTGGTGCTGCCACTTATCTGATACCTTCACCTCCTGCTGAGGATGTTTGGAAATAAAGAAGAGCCACTGCCACAGTCCCACTTAAAAAAAAAAAAGTAATAATTAAGCATCCATCAAAATGATGTTATGAAGTTTCAGGCTAGATTAGTTTCTGGGAAGCACCAGCAGATGTTTAAGGACTGATTCTGCAGATCTTTGTGTCAGACATTCTCCTGGCTTCACCAGGACTAGTGATGTGAACAGAAGCCTCATAGCTAAGCCCAAAGAAACTCATTCACTGTGTTTCTTAATGAACACATTCTGAGACATGATACATTCAAATGTAGACTGGTGCTTGATCATCATTTCTAATATATAGACTGTCAGCAAACCCCGTTTTTGTCCAATCTCTTTTTTTTTCATCTCCTTTCATGACAGGGTAATATTTGTAGCATAGGGCATTCAACGCCAGGTCTCCAAGTGCATCATAAAGTAAGAAAAAATCATTATTCCACTATCGCAGATGGGAAAACTTTTGTAAGAATGATTAAAAATGGGTCTTGGCTTACAAAACATACTTCCCTTTCCCCTTGGAAAGACTGCATTTATAGGGGATCTCAGCTCCAAATGTAATCATGTCAAATGTCACATCCCATCCAATTCTTACTAATTTCCTTGCTTGATAGTTTCTGCAAACACTGTTTAAACCATCTTTATTTGTAAAGATGTTGTTATTTACTTCCAAATCTATTTGTCTTTTGATACTTTTTACTGATTTCTCTGCATTAAATATCTGGAATTAAAATGCAAATTGCTGTTGCTTTAAAACAATTCACTATATGAAGAGTGCCATCCATTTTTTGCACAACATTGTCAAAGTCTTTGTTTACATTATCTCCCTTCCTTTTCCTCAGCCACCTTTTATCCTGGATCTTCCATGTGTACACTGAATATATACATATGCAGTATCCTATGCTTCTCATGATACTCTCCATTTTATGAGCATATGGAATATTGCTCAGATGGGTAATTCTTCTAAATTCAGAATGAACTTTCCAAGTATGCCCACTTTGTATGTAAAATATGACTTCCTGTCATGATAACCTTTACAGTGTATAGCCTCACATACTTTCCTATAATTGTTTATAATGAATGTCTTGATTCATACTTCAGCACATGTTATTTTAGCCATTTGCCACAAAACATGACAAATGAAATTAATACAGGGTTGAATGTCACAGTATTAAGTAATTTCTCTGTGTGCAAAGATTAATACATGAGAGTGCTCAGGAAAACAGCAAGAAAGCATGTACTTATGTTTAAGGATATTCACCCTGATCTGCTGAACCAGTACATTGGTGTTTGAGCTCAGATATTAAATGTGAGAGCAGGCAAAGGGAGTGGTTTGGTTTGAGATACATTGCAGTCAGAGAGGTAGACAAACCAATGGTTATAAGGAAAATTTTGTTTCATACCTATGAAAGACAAAGGCTGGAGTAAATATTCTTTGTCCCTGAAGAAAACAACAGAACAAACACGACAAAAAAAGCTCACATAGAGGAAAAAAAATAAATTGCTTTGTGACAGTCAAAAAAATTAATCCCAATTATCTGTTCTTTTGCTTTTAAACTGAATTCTTTTTGCTTCATTTCAGCAATGTCTTCTTAAACAAGATCACCTATCCAAAATTACAAAATAGGAACAATTACCAACATTTTCAACTTTTTTCATTCTTCTTCCCTGTTTTAGAACTACCTCACACATTTGGCCCTTTACCTTTATTGTGCATCTTGCAGCTCCATGGTTTCTGCTGAATCTCATATGCAGCAGAAACAAGTTGCTGTCCATTTTTTACTATACATGTGAAGAAGAAAAGGAAAATTCACATGATGATATCTTTGATGTGTTGACAAGAAAAATCCTGCAGTTTTTCCCTGTAATGGTGTCTCTTCTGAACTAATGATTACCAATATTATCACTCTTTCTAAGTCCATGCCCTGCAGCTCTGATATTGACTGTATTTTTCAGTTACACCAACGTTAGCTCCAGGACAAAAAAGCCCCACCTGATACCAGTGATGAAAAGCTGAGAAAGTCAATGCAAATTAAGACAAGTTTGAAACCTTGAGATATGCATTTATTACAGCAACAGAAACCATCATGATGCTTTCCCCCATATCCCACCAAAAAACCCCAAATGTCTAATAAACATTATTGTATGAAATGAAGTTGTGTGGATACAAAGCTTAAGATATGCTAAAAGAAAATATTTTGATTTACTTTTCTTTGGACTGTATTGAAAAATGACCCCTGACATGTCTTTATATACAGTATGCTATGCCTTCAAGCAGGAGGTATGCAGGCTGTTTCTCTTTTATTGTTTCCCCAAACAAACCCATTTCCTACAAGCTGCTCCCATATCTTTTGTGCCACATCCAGCTTCCCAGAAAAACAGCAGGAAAACAAAGTGTGAACTCAAAAACAACCCATTTCCACAGAACAATGTGCCATGCAAAGGAGGGAGAAAGCTGAAGAGGGGATGGCTTTGCGTAGGGAGTGGGTGAGGGAGGGGGAAAGGGAGTGAAAAGAGAGTGAAGCTGTTTTGATGCTGCCAAGGGACTGAAAGAAAAAAAGGAAGGAGGAACTTTTAAAAGTCACAAAGAGGAAGAGTTGTGTAACTGTAAATATGCAAGAGGCAAGCTGCCAACTATTTCAAAGGATCTGAGGTTTCAAAACCATCGAGAAGGTTAACTGATTTGCATTCTGTGTTTTGAGCTTCCAGGAACACCTTTATATGTTTGAGACACAGAAACTACCATATCTTTTTACAGCCTCCTCAAGCCATACTTGGTCATCATTTCGAGCTGAATCGGTAAGGAATGTAAACAGACATCACTTATGCTTCTCCACAGGCTAATAAAATGAAAGCATGGACTAAATAAAGAGAAATGATACGTATCATTCTGCAAGAAAGGAAAACCAGAAGATCATTTTGATTTAGTTCCTGGCTGACCTGAGCAGTCTCCAAACATACTGGTATTCAGTAAATGAAGAAAACCTATACACTAAACTCCCAAAGGTATAATGCATACCCCTCACTGAGACACATGTAATAAGTCAATGATAAATATCACCATGACATTTAAAAATCCTATGTCTGCATTTGGCTTAAGGAAAAAGAAGAAAGAAGGAATAAAAGTTAAGTAACGTACAAATTATTTCAGCCTTGCTGTCCATGACAATTATGTAAGAAAGAAGCATTTGTGAATCAATAAAACAACTGGAATGTTTTTCCCCGAATCAAGAATCTGACCAGCTTTGAAATCTTGTCTTTGTTTTATTTTCCCTCTAAGAGTCTGACAGACTGAAGATTGGAATTTGACCAAGGAAAGACTAAAGTTTTCTTAATATTTTATTCAATTTACCTAGAACACAAAGGACCTAGAAGATCATCTAATTCAAACCCCTGCCAGAGCAGGTCACCTAGACCAGCTCACACAGGAACAGATCCAGACAGGTTTTGAATATTTCCAGAGCAGGAGACTCCACAACCTCCATGGGCAGTCCCTTCCAGGCTCTGCCACCCTCACTGGGAAAAAATTCCTCTTGTTTACATGAAACTCCCTATGCCTCAGCTGCCACCCATTTCCCCTTGTGCTGTCATCGGGCATCACTGAGAAGAGCCTGGCTGCATCCACCTGGCACTCACCCTTAACATATTGACAGACACTGCTGAGCTCCCCCCTCAGTCTCCTCTTCTCCAGGCTCAAGAGCCCCAGCTCTCTCAGCCTCTCCTCAGCAGGGAGATCTCCACTCCCTGCAGCATCTTGGTGCCCTGCACTGGACTCTCTCCAGTCAATCTCTGTCTTTCCTGAACTGGGATGCCCAGCACTGGACACAATACTCCAGATGCAGCCTTACCAGGACAGAGGGGCAGGAGAACCTCTCTTGACAGTGCCTCTGTGCCCTCATCCAGGTCATTGATCAATATATTAAACAGAACACATAATTGTTTTTGCTAAGAGAATGCTGACTCTTCTGATTTGTCGTTTAAATATACAAAAGCTTTCTTATTATTTCTTACTTACAGTAAGACTGAAATAAAAAACAGATCTTTAGAAACCAACTCTTTTGTAAGAATATGGAAAACAGATCTAAGGCTTCAGGAAGATTTTTGCTTCCTCGTGTTGAGTATTTCATCACTGACTAGGCATGTTTTAAAGATGTTTTTTACCCTCTGAAGCTTCAGACTTCAGTCACGACTGTGGAGAAAACATTTGCTAGAAACATTTAAAATTCCTGCCATATCTTCTTCTATTCTACTTTTTCTATAAATAGGCTTGAGTACACTAAATATTACATTTGTTACATGCACAAGTTATTTTTTTTTAAATCAGTTATTTGAAAATTCAGTTACTATTATAATTATTAAAATTTATATTATATTATATTATATTCTGATGTGTCTGTCCCTGGATGCAAGTCTCCTCACAACTTGTCTAATGCTGTATCCGTGCAGACACCTCTATCCTTACAGGTATACAAATGTGCTGGATTTTTCCTATTACTTCAATAAAAAGAAAGTGGGGGACATCACATCACCACTGCAGAGCCCAGCACAATAAGGCACATTTGCACACTCTAAGACATCAGTGGAACAGCTCAGACCCTTTCAGTCCAGCACACGTGTGTAGAGTTTGATGGATCACATCCACAGCAGCCATTCAGTGAATGCTATGCTGCCTGAGACCCTCCACAGAGCTTGCTTTTCTGGCAGGGGCAACCCAGACTGATTCAAAGTCGACTGAAGTCAATGGAGAGGCTCCCCAACAGCAACAGGATCATGTTGATTCAACGCCAGGACAGGAAGCTCTGAGGAAACACAAGAGCTACCCTGTTTGTTGCCTTGAATATTTGTTTAGTGTTTTGGAATTTACTGACTAAAGCTGCATGGAAGAAACTTGGCAGCCAGAGGCTTTTGCCAAGTTGTGTTATTTTTGTTGTATCACGACTCCTGAAATAAACCCAAACCTCCAGCAAGCGTTTTGTGTTCATGCCATAGCCTCCTGGAACTCACTCCATACAGGATTACCCTGGACTGACAGATCTGCTGCTGTCTTGGCTAGCAAGGCAGTATTATGCTATGAATATGATGCACCCAGTTCTTCTCTCCCTTCACATCCATCTTACACCTATGCAACCCATTGGGTAGTGTGAAATCAGTTCTGATTTACTCCAGCTTAGATAAAATTAAAATTTAACAAGTTTACCATAAAACCCAAGACAAAACTCCCAAAGTTTGAATTTCTTCAATTTCTTCAAAATGGCTTCTTTGTCTTGCTAAAAAAAAAAAAGCATTAAATGAAGTGGCCATGTCCATCAGTTAAGTGCCTGGACAAAAATGGTAGTCCCAGGCGTTGACTAAAATTCCCAACAAAAAGAACCCCTTGAAACTGAAAAAAACAAGACATTTAGATGAGAATAGACATGAAAAAAAAGGAGTGCATGGATGATTCGGCTGGAGGTGGTGTTCATTAAGAGGGTTAATACAAATGTTCCTGATTGTTTCTGTTGTTTATGAATCTCGACCTTCAGAACAGCACTGAAATGTGCTGTCTCCTAAAGATGTTCCCTGCCGATATGACACACACTTTGTATTGTTTCACTGAACACAAGCATTAATATCCCAGAGGTAACCCACCCTGCTTTTAACGGCTGGTGACAGCTCCAATGGCTGAGCAAAAATCAGTTGAAGGAAAGGGAAGTCATGTCGGAAATGAGATTAATCTTGTAACGAGTGTTCAGCCCTGATAACCCATCTGTGCAGAGAACTGCTTTAACTGAGAGCAATTAACCTTCACCTGACAATCTCTGCCCAACCGTTATAAACAACATTAAAGGCACAGGATCCCCCTCTTTTTTCCCCCCTTTACGTAGACTAAACAATCAGATTCTGAATTCCATGCAAAGGGTACATGCAACGATGCCTTGATGACAAATTGCAGGAACATTTTTTAAAAGGTAATGGCTGTATGGAAATAATGTGAAAAATTGCTCTGGCCACCACTATAGCGAGTTGATCTGATTAGTATAAAGCAACACTTTTGAGCACTTCCAAGGGAATATCTTACACATGAGGGAAGCTGATGTGGATACACCAAAGACTAACAAGAATAAAAATGTATGCACGTAGATAAGAGCTGGCTAACCATGTCCAAGGAAAATTGCTTTCAAGACAAAGTGTGTATTTCCACAACAGACCTGTGAACCCAAAGCCAAGTGGCAACTTCCTAGAACTTCTTCACCCATGGCCCTGTGGCAATTACTTGTCAAAACTAACTTTGACTTGTAGACCCATCTACAGTAACTGGGCTTTTGGAGAGCCATGGAGCTGATGGAGCAGGTCTAGAGGAGGCCACAGAGATGCTCAGAGGCTGAAACAGCTCTGCTGTGGGGACAGGCTGAAGGAGCTGGGGTTGTTCAGCCTGGAGAAGAGAAGGCTCTGGGGAGACCTTAGAGCACCTGCCAGTGCCTGAAGGGGCCGCAGGAAGGCTGCAGAGGGGCTGTTTCCAAGGGCCTGGAGTAAAAGGACAAGGGGTAATGGGTTTAAATGAGAGAAGAGGAGATTTAGACTGAATACCAGGAAGAAGTTCTTTCCCTTGAGGGTGGTGGCTCAGTGGCACAGGCTCCCCAGGGAGGTGGTTGAGGCCCCATCCCTGGAGCTATTGCAGGTGAGGTTGGCCAAGGCTCTGAGCAGCCTGGGCTAGTTGAGGGTGTCCCTGCTCCCTGCAGGGGGCTGCACTAGATGCCCTTTGGAGCTCCCTTCCAGACCTAAACATTCTATGATTCTAGGATTCATTCACCTCAGTCTCTGAAGGGGTCTGCAATTTTGACCTCAGATTCCCAGCCTGTTAGGCCACATTAATTTAACCAATGTCTTTACCTGAAGTAGTCTGAGAACTGAACGTGGGTCTATTCTTGTAAGATTTAAAGTGCAATTTATGCAAAGACACTGTAGTAAAGGACTACTTAACTCTGTGGAGAAAGGCCAAGATACAGATCTCAGTCACAGTGGCAGAAACCTGGAATAATTCTGTAGGAGAAGCACTGACAGTGCACAAAATTTGAGCTGAGTTCTTGAATAACTTGGGTGAAAGCCTGGCTCCAGTCAAGCCAATGGCCAAATAATTTTGACTTGAGTTTGGCCAATTTCACTTCAGATCTTGCAAATTCTCATTCATTCTATTCATGTGCCTGAAAGCAATTACCCAGAAGTTATGATTAGCAAAGGAGGTTTTCTGTCTTTGTTTACTTTTCTTTTGCTCTACGTTTCTCTTTTTCTTAGCAAAAGTTCAAACACACTGGTTAGTCATGGTTTTAGTTCTCTGTACAGTGAGGTAAAAGCTCTGTTTCAGTCATTTCAGTGGAATATATATGTCAGTGTGGATTGCAGTTGATGGCTGTGACTCTTTAATGTGTCCAGAACATGCTCTGAACTATTTATTTCAGAAGTCCTCCTCAAGGGCTAGTGAAACAATTATTTGGTGAAGCATACATGTAAGGAAAGGATGCAGACAACGAGGAGTTGGAGGGAGGTTGCTTTCTCTTCATCTGACAGAATGACAACATATTTTGCAGCATTGTGAAATGTATGGTTACTTTTCCTACCAGTGCAGAAAAAGCCCCTGATATTTCAAAGTCCAATGTAATGGAATTAGTCTTAATTTATTTTTTTTCCACAGATGTATTGTACTGTGGCTTAAATAGTAACAGGTAGGAAAATTACCTTAATATCAAACAAGGAGGGCTCAGATCTTTTCAGTGAATTAGATATTAACAGATAGGAAGTTCCTATTGAAAGCATTTCCTATATTGGTAGTCCCTGATTTTGGCAACATATCTGAGTAGGAAATGAGTGCAGGAAGTATCTGTCTACAGACTCTTTATCATCAAGGTAATTGCTGTGGCAGCATTTTACTGTTTATCAAGTTAATAAACAGATTGTCTAAAAAAAGATGTTTTTCAACTTTAAGGAACGAGGTTTAAAAAAAATCTTACAGGCTATCATTGCAGTTATATAAAATCTTCCATGTAGAATTAACATGCTGCTACTTGTTTCTCTCAGCACAACTCTAATTAGGTATTTGTCTAACAAAGAATTTCCAGTCTCCTTTGGCTTTTTTCCCAGTCACAGCACTGTTTCTCTGTAGCTTGCTCACTCATCTCTCTTAAGTCAGTCAGGTCATTTGAAAGAGTTCTGCCACTTCCCATAAATAGTTATTCACCACCCCTTCCTGCAAATATTTGCATATATACAGTCCTTGTAATTCGTTGTTGTAGTTCCTGCCCATTTAACAGGCACCTTTTAACCTGGAAACACATAGGTTTATTTAACTAAACAAGCTGAATCTTGTCCTTGTGTGAAAAAGTTACACCAGCCTAGTGACAACATTTACACACTCCAAATAAATATACACTGCAAGTGAAGGAAGACATCATACCGTAAACTTTCCTTCCACTCATTCATTTCCAGAATCCACCATTCCAAAAGACCATTTTGCCTGGTCCACTGTCTCTCAGCCTAGCCTTAAAAAAATTGCTATTAGTAATTTACCTTTTAATGTTCAATGTCATTTTAATGACAATAATTGTCATTTTATTCATTTTACTTTGAAACAAATTAGATTTATGACATGATAATTATCAGAAGAGGTAATCACTGGTTTGTACACTATAGTAATTAAAAACCATTACTAATATTACTTATTAACCACTACTATACCTTTCCTGAAAGCAACGTCTAATCTTTCTAATAGGATGACCATGTGCATGGTTAAAATCAGCAGCCCAGTACCTAAGGATGCTCGCTAAGGAGAGAAATAACTTCCTTGTTACACAGGTTTACAACCTGAATCTCACCAGATATCCTGAAACAACTTCTCCCCCTGTTCACTGTGATGAGTTGTTTATAGGATTATACAGCCCTTATTTTAATGGAGGAAGGGGGAGGCCATAACTTGACCACATTGCAGTCAAGGAAAATATTTTTATTAATTAGACAACGTTTTGCATTGCATGGGATATTTTCTACTGTATCGCTTTAATATTGATAATACGAGTGGTACAAACCTAATTTTTTCTTTTCTCCACTTTGCTGATTTTCAAAATCACTTTGTTTTCCTGGTTTAGAAACTTTCATTATGAAGCCTGCTTGTTTTTGAGTGAGCAGCATTATATATTTTCACTGGGTTATAAATTGTCATTTGGAAAATAACTTATTTTGGCATTCACTTTTCTCTCAAAACTATTTCTGTATTCATCTTTCATCAAGTCATTCTCCAAGAGTAATTGATTATTTTAACATTATTTCTGAAAGGCCTTTTGTAACTCATGGAACTTACTGGAAAACATTTTGTAAATAGATAATAGTTCTTGTTAACAAAAAACAAACAAATCAACTCAGTCAAACGTATGCATTTTGCAGCTGGTTTTCTTTGCCAGAGGACTTAATTCTAGAAAGCCAAATCCTTACACTTGACTACGTTTTGGTTTCTTTATCCACAAACCAGATTTAATTAAATGACTTCTGATTAAAAGCAAAAGAAAACACACCATACCTTCACTCCCCTTACCTTCTTCTGGTTTTATATTCATATTTCTTCCTTCAAATTGTACAACTGTGCTTGAGTAAGAAATACTGTTACCTGGAAATAATTATAGGTCTGATTCTACTGCCTTTACTGGAAAAAAAATCTTCATGAAATTGGTGGAAACTTCAAATTAAAGTGTACCAGGTCAGGCTAAGTGGTTCAAGGCACTCTTGCTATTCTTACTTCTGATTCACCAGGGCACTCAGGTGTGTGCTTTAAGAGGGTTGTGTCATATCACCAAAGCCAACAGAACCATTTACAGGCTTAAAGTCAAATATACCAGTAGATTAATTGCTTACTGAGATGAGAACAAAAAGATAACCTTTAGAATTTTTTTTGTCATGCAAGGGACAGAAGTACAAATTACTGTATTAGTTCTGTTGGATTCAGTGCAGATGCAGCCCTGAAACAAAGACTTAAACACTTCCATATGCAAGAAAATACTTTTTTAATGTCTCCAGCTTTTCTTGGCCTTTGAAAAAAAATGAGTATATTTTCTAAAAAAGTGAGAGGAAAGTGACACTATTATGAGAATCGCAGACTAAGATTCCTAATTAAAAAAAATATAAACCCCAACCTTAGCACTGCTTTAATCAGTATATGCATACTCCTTCAACCCTTAGAAACCACAAAGATTCTCCTCTTCTTTATCTTTTCTCCAGAAATCATAGCTGCCATGTGAACACATTAGAAAATAGTAACAAAAAGTAGGCATGTGTATGCTTAGAAGTAAATTACAGTAAAAGAAATATCCACAAATATAATGAATGGGTCATTGTAAAGTCAAGATAAATAACTGAAGAGCTTTTCTAAGAATAATTGCATTGGCAGGCAAGAAGAGAAATACAACAAGGCTTGCGACATGGTAAGGAAGTAAAATTCTAGTCATGTTTTTCTATTAATGTTCTTTCCTCTGGTATAGGATAATGGGGAAAAAAAAACCAACCACCAAGTTGACCTTCAGGATCAGTATTTTTATTTCCTCCCAAGGTAACACTTAAGTAATTTTTGCTCCATTCTATTAAAAAAATCCAACCACAAAACACACGCGCACACACAAAAAAGCCTGTAAAAAAAGCCAGCTGCCTAATTCAGAAGTGTTTGAGATTTTCTAAAATTGTCTTTACAGTAACTAGTGGGACATTTATAATTAGAAGTGGTGTATTATGTGAGAGCCTTCAGCTTCAGTGCTCTGCACCGTTGTGCTGCTGCACATAGCAGATAATATTTCTGCCAGAAGGAAACATGTCACCTCAGCACTGAAATCCTGACTCTTAGGAGACTTTCTCCACTTAAAAAATAAAATAAATAAATTTTATCCTTCAAACACCAAGAAACGTAACTGTTCATAACAGAAACGTAACATTCACTGTCAGAAAAATCCCACCAATGCTTAATTTCATGGATACTGATCAGCCCCAGCTGAGCCAACCTGATTTCTTATGAGCACGGAATGTCCCAGGGCTCTGCTGGCAGATTTGTGATGGGAAAGGGTGAATCAGACCATTCTTACTGGAAGGCCACCTTTGCATGTGTGTATATTTAGTGCAGTTTCTATCTGATTACAAACAAATACAGAGCCATTCCCAAACCAGCTCTGACATCTAAATTCCTCCATGGCTTCACTAAAGAAGAGAGTGAATTTTCCTGGCACATAGCTCCTCAAGAAGACTCTTCATCTTCCTCGACCACACCTTCTTGTCACCTGCAGTCTACTCATTGCCAGCAGACAACACAGGCCATTATATTGAAATTGTAAAAAAAAATATAATAATAATTGCTAAACATATCTGTTTATGTTTAGCAAAATCATAAACATTCATTTGGCCTTCAAATGGAATTTCTTTATTTCTGAAACCTTTCAGTTAAAAGGCTTTTTGTGTACTTGGTATAGAAGAGGAATTGAAGCTCTGACTTAGCTTTATGTCAGAGCAAATTTCCTGCATCTAGAGTACAAAGCACCTGTCATTTCTTTCCAGTTGTTTTATGTTTTGCACTGGCATAAATAAAATCTTTGCTTCAGTACCTAAAGTCTTCCCAGTACCCTGGGCACCAAAATAGCATTTTGAGGTGTCTCTTTCCTCCTGCAAGTTTCACACTGGCAGATGAGCAGAAAAAAAGGTACATTTTTCCACTCAGGAGGCTTTTCTGACTACATGGCATTACCAGGCTGTATAACACACAGCTGCATACAGTCTCTTCCCACCTCTAATAATGATAATAATTATTTTGTTTACAATAATTCACCCTATTAATATTCAGCCAATAAAAAGATGCCAAAAAAAGAAGAGCTCCTCAAAATGTATACAACTACTCTCATTGTATCATCATTTCTGAAAAAAAAATAAAATTAAAAAATCCATCAACTTCACCAGTGCATTCTGATTAATAAACACAAAAACCTGCATGAATATCTCAGCACATAGCCCTTCTTCTAGCAATGCAAACCCTGACTCTGTGAACCTCGAGGTGTTCACAGAACTCCTATCATGTCCTGTGTGCTCTGAAATGCAGAGCAAAACCAAAAGGAGTTCAGCTGTTTCAGGAGCTACTTAGCATATAATTGATACTGGCCAGCAATGCAGAAGATATTCAGATTTTTGCCTCTATAAAGAGCATCTTGGAGGCATTGCTGATTATAGAAAAGAGAAGGTTCATCAGTCTTTTAAACCACAGTATCTTCAGGCAAGACTTTCAGATGTCAAGAACCATAACAAAAAGCATCAAATTATTTTTCAAATACAAACGTCTAAGCAGAAGTTACTGAGAAATCAAAATGCAGTTCCACTTAGCTAGTGAACAGGCACTGCTGCTATTCCACAGATCTTCCTAAATCCCTGGCATAATTAGGAAAGTAGAGAAATGCACAACACCACAAAGAAAACAAATACCTTGATCCCAACTCTGATAATACAACGCCGCAGAGTCCTCACTGCACATGCTGGTTTGCTCTTTGCACAGAATTAGTTTCACTATCACAAAGCATTTATAGTTACAGTTATACTTATGCAATTAATCACAGCTATTGCTGTATCTCTAGCTGCTGTCTGTTGCAACCTACAGAGAAGCACAAACTACATAGACATATAGATTTATTCAACTTTCTGAGCGACACAACCTGAAAAACCCAGCAAAGCCACCTCTTAAAAAAAAACCAAACAACAAAAAAACCACCCAAATCATGCATCAGATCAATTTATAAGCCAATAAAAGAATTTTATTGTCCAAAAAAACTAGAGCAAAAAGAACACACCCATGCGATCTTGCCGCTACCATTAAAATAACATTCAGAATGATCCTAAGTAGAAGAGTTTCTAGATAAGCACATAATTAACACCTGTTTAAAAGAGAAAATAGAACTGGTGCTTCTCATTCTCGCATAATATTGATGTCCCCATCAAGAGGAGAAGCATCTGAAAGTATCCAAAAGGTTAGCGCTCGTAGGAACCCCTTTTTTCCTTCCAAGTGCACACCCTCTCCCCTTACGGCAGTCCACGAACACATCCAAGTTGTCAGAATGGTACCTACAAGAAATTTCAGAAGCTCTCATAAAAGGGCTTCGCCTATGCAATCCACAGCACTGAACAGTGAATTTAGAAAACCCAATTTTTTTTCCGAGTTTGAAGTTTTTAAGCCTTGCGGATGGTTGGAGTAGGAAAAAGGAAATTTACTAGGCAGTACAAAGGAAATCTTGTTGTCCTCTATTGTGGCAGTGGGGGTGTTGCCCAATTCTAACTTATCTAGGTTGATAAAGGAAACCAAAGAACATGCCACTGAAAAATTCCAACAAAAAACCGTACCCCTTTCTTACCTTAATAGTGCTTGCCATAATGTGATCAAGATTATTGATCGCTAATAATTGCTAATAATAATTATTGCTTCGCTCTGACCAGAAAGAAGTTTTGATGAGGTTGTTTAGAGCGGATGAGATTGTGCTAACTCTGGGAAATGAAGTCAGCCAATGGCAGGAAGAGGTTTCTATTGGTCCTGGCCACTGCAGCTCAAAGAAACAGGATATTTGGGAGTGAAGAGATAAGAGTCCTAAAACAATGTTGTTTTTCTTGATGATATGTGACTAAATTTTGGGGGTTTTTTTGTTGTTTTGGTTTGGTTTTTTTTGTTGTTACACAAGAGTCAATTGCCTGTCACCGCTCGGGCAGGTGTGATCTGATGTGCAGTAAGTGTGACATGCCACTTTGAGGCAGGATGCAGATGTCAGATGAAATGGGCCAAATTCAGCACTGGTTTCATACACTCTATTCCCTGGGGAATTGCTGATTCAGGGCCAGACCTGGTATAAGTGGGTGTAACTCCAAATATGTTAATTCAGTCTAACCCTGCTTACACCACATCTATATTTGTCCATTAACCTCATTTCTGAATTCTTGAGCTATTGACATTTTCTAGCCTATCTGACCCAGCACTCTATTTTTCTTAGAGAACAAGCAAGTAGGCTGGAGGCAATAGTTTCATTTTGATGTTTCTTTCTTACCAAGGAAGGGAAGTCAGAAAAGATATACATTTCAAAAGCAAATGCCATAATCAGACTTAAAGCTTTCTTAAAGTTTCCAAACTCTTCCTTTACTTTATAGCTCCATCCACACATGAAAATGAGCTGGTATCACTAGTGATTCCCTTCCTGGCTGAAGTGTGATACCAATTTTTAATTCAGTTTATATTTTATTTATCCTTTTATACCACTTGGCAGTCACAGGGCACCCCAAAACTACCATCTGTGCAAACAAAATACTATCCCTGTCCCAGACTCTTGCTTAGGAGTGTTGAACTAAACAAACAATAAAATGGATGGGCATAAGAAAAGCAAAGTGTTTCCACAGTAAGTGCACACGTAAAGAACCATTCAGGATCCAAGCTGGCAGAACAACTCTTGCTCTTAGGGATCTTGCAACATCTGATGTCTTTCTGTAAAAGGCAGTTCCTGGTGTCGAGAGATTCTGAGCTTTCAGCTAAAAAAGAAAAGCTCAAAACTAGGACCATCAAAAATTGGAGGGAAAAATTCAAAGAGAGCAGAAAGCGTTCATTTTGTTAATAAATTTGTAATTTTTAAAAGCTGGTTCTTACTATAACCAGTTTATGGTTTCTCAATGCTTCCTATAACACCACCAAACCATGGGCACGTTGCTTGAATGGCTGCAGCACTGGGTAGCAAACTCCTGCTGTAGTAAGACCCTGCTCTCTGACCAGAGACTCTGGCACGATAAAAAGCACAAGAAATGGTGATGGCTTGTCATAGCATTATTTAGTGGAAGCAGATGACCTCACTCCCCTCCCAGTGCCTTCCTCTTCTGCTCCTTAGGAAAAGGAAATCAGAGCTTTGTTCTGTAACTGGTGATGACTGCTGGCATTCAGCATGCATTTTTTCCAAATGGTATACACAATGACAGCAGTGAGTCCCAGCTCACTCTTCACCTCATATTCTGACCCAAAAGAGGTGAAACATGGCCATGCACTTTTCCAGAGCTGCACTGAGGACATGAAGGGCTGCCTGCTTGGCCCTCACTCACCCATCCTGCAGGTGCTGCTGCATTGAACCAAAGGTAGGGCAGAGGAAGGGCTCATCTACCTGCCACTGCTCACAGAAATGGCTCTGCCACCCAGCAGCTCAGAGAAAATCCTCATTTCCAGTGCCTTATGTAGACTGCAGAGTTGGAAATCCCTGGACACAACGGAATGACAATGAATGATCAGTGTAATCAAGAAATGTCAGAGATGCTCCTGGAAAGACAATGATTCAAGCTTGGTGGGTTGTCCCTCAGCTGAGCCCATATCCCAACTCATCCCCAGCTGCCTCACAAGCCTTGGGACCCCCATCAGCCAGCTCAAGGGGCCGAGCAAGCCTCCAGCTGACTCCAGATCTGACAGAGAAACTGGGAAAAGGAGAGCAGTAACCCTGCTTTTCCTCTACACTCTGGATCCTGACGTGCTACAGAGTCAACTCACTGTACAAGCCCAGCTTGATTTTACAGTTCACTTTAAGAACTTTAGATTTCTTCCATAGTGAAGATGTTTTCTGGTCACTTCAGAGCAGTCATAAGTCAGTATTTCTGTGCAATGGTGCATGTTCACCATTATTTGATTCACACAGAAATCCAGTGTTGCACTGATTAATTCTTCTTGCAGTTTACACTCACCAAATTACTATCCTCCTGCAGAGTAGGTAACTTCTGGGAACTTTCCTATTTTTATTATGAACAGTATGAAAAGAAAGCAATTTACAGTTAATTGTATTTCACGGGGATGTTGATTTCCTCCCTTTTCATCTCCAAACAATGAACAAGATAGACAAAAGATTAGAACCTTTTTCTTGAAATTTCAAAGCCTTGTATAATGTTGCAGTTGGGCGACTTCCACTCCAGTTAAGCTTGTGATATTTTGTTTTTTTTTTTCTCAAAAATATTGAGAGGATTGAAGTATCAGTTCCAGCTCTCCAGTGGATGGGATCTAACAAATTCATCCACAAGCAGGTTTTAGTAATCAATCTTCTGCAGCCTACCTGCATATAGACTAAACTTCCTCTTGATTTATACAGGACTTTTGGAAGCATAAGGCAGGCAGTATCAGACTCTGCTGAGCTCTATTATTATTATATAAGTTTCACAGAGCCCACAGCCTGGTGAGGATTTTGCCATTTTAAACTGGCACATAATCTGTGCCAAGGAATTCAGTGAAGTTTATTTGACTTTCAAACTAATACCCACAGGCAGATTTCTGAGTGCTTACGTTTACATCAATCCAATTGCAAGTCAGAGCCTTGGGTTTGTGAGGAAAGGAAAATATTGGGTTATCAAATCACCATCACCCAGTTGCAAAAGAAAAAGTGTACAATCACTTCTATTATTTTGATCTTTTCTGCATTTTGTTCAGGTTAAATCGACAGAAAATACATTTTTGTTATATCAGGCAACTATGTGCTATTGTTTGAAATAATGCTACGTGAGAGTGAAAAAATGCAGCTTTGTCAACAAACAGAATGAAAACACAAAAAAAAGTATTTAAAATCCACTCAAGTCACCTAACACTCTCCTCCCTCTTAACTTCTCTTTCAAGCTTGTCACTCAGATTTGTCTGGACCTTCTCTGTTGGAATTTTTTTCTACATTCAAGCCTGCATCTAGAAACCAGAGCAACAAAACACATGTGTTAACATTACAGATGTGCTTCAGTTTATGGATCAAAACAGGGGGTTTGCATATGCTTTGGAGTTACAGCTGTGCTGAAGTTTTTTTCCTGAATACAGAAAGGCTTAAACAAGTGACTTCTACATTTAGGACTAAAGAGCTCTTTAGAGAAGAGGTTTCTAAATAGGAGAGAAAGGATCTGACCTGTGCTGATACAGACCTGCTTAAACCAACAGAGGGGATACAGCACTGTGCAAATATAAAGGTCTGGTCTCACCATGCAAAATAAGTGATTATACTAGGTCCTGGAGATTAATTTCCAAAGGAAAAATACGTTTAGATTTTTGCATCCTTTCTAGGATGTATTAGAAATATGTTCTACATGCATCTGCTCATTTAAACACCCGCAAAATATTTTCAAAGAGACCGTTTTTGATTAGAAGAGATCTGTTCCTCTTATCAGCATAACAGGTAAAAAGGAGGTTCTCCACTATGTAGAACCACGCTACAGATCAAAACACTTGAGTAAAATAAAAGACCTTGCAGTGTAGTTTTTGGAATCAGATTTTAAGAAATCAGTCCAAAATTAATGTTACTTCATGGCACACGAAGATACATCCATAAAAGTCTCACTTCTCTTAAAAAGAGGTAGCATTTTGCATAAAAGTAGCTGCAAACATGTTTGGCCTTACTCAGCTTGGTGTGTGAGGGCCAAATACACCTTCAGCAAGACTTCCTTCTTTTAATTCACAGCTTTCAGCTGGCTCTGAAGCAATTGTCAATAAATCTGCTCACAAAAGGGGAAACTCTCCCCTCACCACAAAGAAAGCTCTCACAAATAGGCTGTTATCAGGGGAACAGAGGTGCTCAGGAAAAGAATGGAGTTTCATAACCCAGCAACTCAGGCTCTGCCCTCCAGGATGAGGTTCTTGCACACCCCATCTCCAGGACTGTTGGGCCTTTGGGCTCTTCCTTTCATGCCTCAGTGGGTTTGGTTCAGTACCAGGTTTTGAGGGCACAGGACAGACTCCATCCAGGAAAAAAACAGGGTTCAGTTCTGGAATGGGATCTTGTCTATTGACCCACTGCTGGAAACGTGGAGGTCTGCTCTGGGGGGAAGGCACTACTCTGAGTGAAGCAGGGCATTTGCTTTTGCCAAACTCCAATTACTACATCAGAGTCAACAGCCCATGTAAAGCTGCTTAAATAATACCCACTATTATATACCTACTATAATATCTATAATATATAATATAAATCCTATTATATATAACACCTACTATATATAATACTATAATACATCACTACCTGGCCATGGTGCAGCACAGCACACATCCCATGAAAAACACCCTTTCCTTCAGCACCCTTTGCACGTTTTCATGCTTCTCATTCCCCTCACTGCCAGGTCTGGCACAGCAGTGCAGGGAGGAGGAGGATGTCTTCATCCTTTCGAAGTTGCTCGAGTTGGTGCAAAGCCCGGGGGGGACCAGTCCCCGGGATCCGTGGGCAGCAGCGGTCACTAGAGGGTGCTCTGTGCCCCTCCAAAGGAGAAGGCTGATCCAGGCTCACTGCTCCCTCCAAACGCGATGAACAGCTTCCCAAAGCCAGAAACTTCACACAGTCAGTGTCAGGGCTTGGAAGGGACCTAGATCATCTAGTCCAACCCCCCTGCCAGAGCAGGGGCACCTAGACCAAGTCACCCAGGAACAGATCCAGGGGGGACTGGAATGTCTCCAGAGCAGGAGACTCCACAACCTCCCTGGGCAGCCCCTGCCCGGCTCTGCCACCCTCACTGGCAACAAGTTTGTCCTTGGGTTTGCCCTCAACCTCTTGTGCTCCGACTGACTCCCATTGCCTCTTGTCCTGTCACTGGATGGCACTGAGCAGAGTCTGGCTCCATCCTCCCTACACTGCCCTCAACATCTTGACAGACACTGCTGAGCTCCCCCCTCAGTCTCCTCTTCTCCAGGCTCAAGAGCCCCAGCTCTCTCAGTCTCTCCTCAGCAGGGAGATCTCCACTCCCTTCAGCATCTTGGTGCCCTTCACTGGACTCTCTCCAGTCAATCTCTGTCTTTCCTGAACTGGGATGCCCAGCACTGGACACAGTATTCCAGGTGGGGTCTCACCAGTGCAGAGCAGAGGGGGAGGAGAACCTCCCTTGACCTGCTTTATTTTTTTTTTAATAAGGAGAGCACTTTAACAGCAGCAGATAAGAGATTCATCCCTGAAGCTGTGGCACTCACTTGTCACTGCTGCCCCGAGGGTGGTTATGACTTCATGTCTTCCCACTTGCCTGTCTCTGCTTCCTTTCCATCACCCCAAACACCATCTTCAGATGTTTCAACCCGTTCATCCAATTAGTCCCTTCATGTCTTTTCCCCATCACCAACCTTCCTCCCCGTCACATCAGTGAATTGACTTCACTTGAAAGAACTGAATTCAACAGTTTTGAGAGAGACTGATTTTGGGGGAAACATGACTGGTTTCAAACTCTGTGTAACAACAGCAATCAAGGATTGTTTTCCAGTGGGCAAAGTTTCACAGAAATGAAATGCTGGAAATTTTAAAAGTGAAAATGAAAGCATTTTATTACCAACTCTAAGTACCTAACTATGACTCAAGCTATTTAAGTGTCTTATCATCCTAAGTATTTTTGTGACTATACCATAGTTAAACCACTTTGTCAGTTCTGGTCATCTCTGGAGATCAGCTATACTCTACTACATTAAAAAAACCCCAAACAAACCCAAACCCAGAAATAGAAATGAAATCAGAGCTTTGTTTACATGAATCACATTGACACAGTTGGTATTATATTAACACTGGACTTATTTGCAATAGTTGAAGCATGTACTTCGTAACAGGGAGGTGCTGAGATGCTCATGTGCAGACAGGGAATTCAATCACTAAATTGGGATTCACTTCATCAGCTCTGATGGTTTTAAATGTAGGTGTCAAGACTAAGTTAGTTCTCCAAGGCTGCTTCTGGAGTCTCCAATACAACTGTCTTCATCAGCTCATTCATTTTCACATACAACAGCTACTTAAGATATAAGATGAATCTCACCCTGAAAGTACTTTTCCCTACAAAGGGAACCTGTGCTATTACCTGAGACACCTGGCTTTTGGATAACTGATTATGTGAGATGGATCTCACCTAAACTTTGCTTGAATTCCTCCTTAATTTTCCTATTTCCAAAATGTCAGCAATTGTATCACCCCATGCCAAATGGCTGCCTTATGGCCTGATGATGAAAGCATGCTGAAACCTTTTGCTGGAAGTTGCCACTGATATGAAAACTATTTTTTGTTTGATGCTAATTTAAAGCTGCCTAAGTGACAAAGATAACACAGGATACATAAAAAAAACCCCAAACCAAACAACAACAAAAACCAACAAAACCAACAAAAAAGCAAACCCCAAACCAAACCAAAACACTTCAAAAAAGCAACTTTTTTGGCAGAGAAAAAGGAAGTAACTGTGAGGGAAAATGCCAACTTTTTTCATCATTTTTTCCAAATGTTTTAGATCATTTGAACTGAACTACACAATAATTTGAGCTGGTTATTAGAGAACACTGTCCTTCAAGGTCCTATCATCCCTAGATTGATGGGCTCTGCACACATCCAATATGTCTGGCATATTGGATTTCTACATCCTATTAGTGAGGGAGGCAGTTTCAAGATTTTCATCAAGAATGGAACCTATTAAAGTGTCTCTCACTCTGCTGGCTTTTATAGCATGCTTTGGAGGACTGTGTGCTCTTTTTTTTCCCCTCCACAACCAGGAAGTCTATAGAAAATGCTTTCAACTGTTTTATTTGACCTTTCACCTCTGAGCTTTTGCCTAATCTGCAAATTTGAATAGGAGGTATAGTTGTATTTTGGTTTTTTCTCTCTCTCTAAGTAACTAGATGAATTCCTTAAAGGACCAGACACGCATCTAAAATTGTGACTCTTTAGGTATTGTACTTCTTTGTTAGTGGCTGTGAACAAGAAACAGATGTGAAATATCTTTGTTGGAAACTTAGTGACCCAGAAAGACCAGGGCTAATCCAGATCATTCTTAGTAACTGAAATGTGCCACCCTTTGACCACACTGACATACTTGTGCACACTCAGGAGTATTCCCACTCCCACCCCAGCAGACAAGCAAGACTGACACAAACAGAAACCCTCAGGACCTTTATACATCTTTATGCTAATTAGGAACTCAGATACAGTTCAGATTTGAATGGCTGCAGAAAAATGGATTCCCCATTGATTTTTTCCCCAGTATGGATCAGCCTCCTCCCATTTAGACAGCCATCTTCCACCAGAGGTGAATTCTTCAGCAGTGGGGAAGAGAGAAGGTTTAAAAGAAACAACAGATGTACAAACAAAATTCTGATCTCCCTCACAGAATCCTGCATTAGAACTGAAATAACTGCCCTGTGTGCTGCAGGGACTCCTTGCCTGGTGCCACCCTCAGCTGTGGGTGGCAGGGCACAATCAGAAGAGCAGTAGGGTGGAGGTTGCCAGAGTAATGCACTAATTAGATTCCTCCATGAACATTTTTTTTTATATATATATATATATTAAAAAATACAATATATATTTTATATATTGATAGAAAACAAGGATAAATTCAGGTGGTAGGTGACACCAGTCACATCCCAAACACTAACTGCATGTTGCATACATATACAGTCAAAGAAAACTATTAAAGTACTTCCAATGCACCACCAATTTGTTTTTCTTTGATTTTCTCTTATTTTTTTCTGTCTAGGACAGAGAGATACGTTTAGATGGCCCTTTTAAATACTGAAAACTTGAAGACAATAATAATTGAAAAAATATTTTTCATTAAGATTCAAAAAATAAATATAAATTAATCACTTGGAAAATGTGATAGTCCAGCTTCTAGGAATACTCCCAAGTATTGGTGGTCACACAAGACTGTGTAGGAGAAAGGACTTCTGTTTGGAAACTGGGCAATCCCAGGAACTGGGAACTCTACCTTTGACATTATTCAAGCAGTTTATAAAATAAACTTTCACTACCAGAATAATGGAACATTCCAGTGAACTCTTCTGAAGAATAACAACACACCTTGGATCTGTAAAGCTTGGTGACAAATACCAAGTATTTCCAACACCCAAGAAATGCCACACTCATGAAGTCCTGCCTGATCTGATTTTCATGCGATCACATTTCTAAGTCTCAGTACATTTAGAGAAACAAATTTCCAACAACATACTAAAAAAATGAGATTATTATCTTAAAAGTACTACAGTGAAATCAAAGGACTTGGCAACCATAGATCAAAATATTTTCTCTTGGGGACTAAATACATAGGCAAGAAAGGAGTTCTGAATTACTTTAATGGATAAAAATTGTGGGCATAAAATGCTTAACGCTTTGGAAAAAAAAAGCATTTTATATAATTAATTGCCAAGAAAATTCTAACTCTTAAGATTTTGCAGACATTGGATTTGTCATTATCATTCCAATATTTTTACCAGTATCTAAATCACTTTGTAGGTTACACGGTGTTTTAGGAAAAATTAAGACAATGTCCTGCTTCCACTGACATACTTGGCAAAAGTCCTTTCACTACAATGGGACTAAGGTTTCAACCCACTAAGAATTACATACAATTACATTTTATCACAGTTTCCTGCAAACTGGCAGTTCTAAAAATNCAGGAGTATTCCCACTCCCACCCCAGCAGACAAGCAAGACTGACACAAACAGAAACCCTCAGGACCTTTATACATCTTTATGCTAATTAGGAACTCAGATACAGTTCAGATTTGAATGGCTGCAGAAAAATGGATTCCCCATTGATTTTTTCCCCAGTATGGATCAGCCTCCTCCCATTTAGACAGCCATCTTCCACCAGAGGTGAATTCTTCAGCAGTGGGGAAGAGAGAAGGTTTAAAAGAAACAACAGATGTACAAACAAAATTCTGATCTCCCTCACAGAATCCTGCATTAGAACTGAAATAACTGCCCTGTGTGCTGCAGGGACTCCTTGCCTGGTGCCACCCTCAGCTGTGGGTGGCAGGGCACAATCAGAAGAGCAGTAGGGTGGAGGTTGCCAGAGTAATGCACTAATTAGATTCCTCCATGAACATTTTTTTTTATATATATATATATATTAAAAAATACAATATATATTTTATATATTGATAGAAAACAAGGATAAATTCAGGTGGTAGGTGACACCAGTCACATCCCAAACACTAACTGCATGTTGCATACATATACAGTCAAAGAAAACTATTAAAGTACTTCCAATGCACCACCAATTTGTTTTTCTTTGATTTTCTCTTATTTTTTTCTGTCTAGGACAGAGAGATACGTTTAGATGGCCCTTTTAAATACTGAAAACTTGAAGACAATAATAATTGAAAAAATATTTTTCATTAAGATTCAAAAAATAAATATAAATTAATCACTTGGAAAATGTGATAGTCCAGCTTCTAGGAATACTCCCAAGTATTGGTGGTCACACAAGACTGTGTAGGAGAAAGGACTTCTGTTTGGAAACTGGGCAATCCCAGGAACTGGGAACTCTACCTTTGACATTATTCAAGCAGTTTATAAAATAAACTTTCACTACCAGAATAATGGAACATTCCAGTGAACTCTTCTGAAGAATAACAACACACCTTGGATCTGTAAAGCTTGGTGACAAATACCAAGTATTTCCAACACCCAAGAAATGCCACACTCATGAAGTCCTGCCTGATCTGATTTTCATGCGATCACATTTCTAAGTCTCAGTACATTTAGAGAAACAAATTTCCAACAACATACTAAAAAAATGAGATTATTATCTTAAAAGTACTACAGTGAAATCAAAGGACTTGGCAACCATAGATCAAAATATTTTCTCTTGGGGACTAAATACATAGGCAAGAAAGGAGTTCTGAATTACTTTAATGGATAAAAATTGTGGGCATAAAATGCTTAACGCTTTGGAAAAAAAAAGCATTTTATATAATTAATTGCCAAGAAAATTCTAACTCTTAAGATTTTGCAGACATTGGATTTGTCATTATCATTCCAATATTTTTACCAGTATCTAAATCACTTTGTAGGTTACACGGTGTTTTAGGAAAAATTAAGACAATGTCCTGCTTCCACTGACATACTTGGCAAAAGTCCTTTCACTACAATGGGACTAAGGTTTCAACCCACTAAGAATTACATACAATTACATTTTATCACAGTTTCCTGCAAACTGGCAGTTCTAAAAATCAAAGAGCTCCAAGTATGTCCACAAGTACCGTCCAACACCAACAAGTTCGCAGAGGTGGAAACAAAGAGGGAACCAATAATTGATAGAAGTTAATGCATGATTTAAGGCCTGGGAAAGAATCCCTAAAGCATTCTCCTACTATGAAAGACTTGCCAGACATGTGTGAAAAACCTGCTAAAACATGTGTGTTGAATTACTTTGGTGGCCTGTGACTTTCCCAACCACCATTCTCAATTAGTTGGGATCCATTAAAATAGAAATTAAGTTTTGTATGCATTTTTAGTCCTGTAGAATAGGACAGTGATTCGAAAAGCATCTCTGGTTTGGGGCCTAGAAGGTACCAAAGTTTCCCCACTCATAGCACTCAGTTCCATGGGGTGTCTACTTCATCTCTATCATCTCAAAACTCTATCAGCTGAAAGATAAACATTTAAACTATCTCTTCTTCTATTAGGCTGGATCTTACTTAAGAATTAACCCAGTATTTTTCACACCATTCTTTGTCTAGTCCACAGAGAAGCTCCTTGTTAAAACATTCTATCTAAATTGCTAATTGATTTCTCAAATAGAGGCTGTGGCATTATGGCAACCTGGTTTTCTTTCTTTTTTACCAGGTGGTTCAACACCCTGGCACTCAAACACAGTGCTGTTCCCCTCCAAGGCCGAGCTGCAGTTTCGGATTTGCAGGGACCTCTTTCCATATGCATCATTTCCATCACAGTTCAGTGAAACTGTATTTGTTTATGGGCGATTCAGTTATTTGCCAAAGAATGTAGTCTGGGGATAGCTGAAGCCATTTGCTAGTTCAGGACAAACTTGCTGAGTAGTTTTGGCCTGAACAAAAATAATAGCAGGCTTTGAAAACATCGGACATTCCCTTGAACAGATATTTTAAGTGGTTTCAACACTTTGTTTTCCAATCACTTGACATTTAAGCAAAGACAGGAATGAGCATGATTTTCAACATTTTCAGGGAGGGAAAGTCCACCCTCTTTTCTCCAAGGCCACCTAGGATGTGCTGAGGCACAGCACTCAGATCATCTCCATCTCTCCCCAGAGGGACCTGCCACCTGCCAAGACAGCAGCTTCATCATTCAGCCACTCGCCCCCCAGCTCAGTTTGGTCTTCATTTGTCCTGTTCCAAGTGGAACAGAAGGAATTACAAACAACTGAACTACCACGCTTGGTCAGATGCTTTCTTGGATCGGGACCTTCAAGTAAAAATTCCTCCTGGGTCTTGCACAATGGTAGCCCCAGATCTGGGGCTTAAGGAAGCTTTGTTTGCCTTTGGAGTACAAGTAACACATGAGAACAGTTATTATGAAAGACCACATTTCTCTCAGAGTTCTGCTTGTGTAGGCTTTGTTCAAGCCAAGCACATGCAGAACTAAATCTGTGTATCTGTCAATATCAAGTGTATGATCGAAGCAAGTCCACTGAGGTACTGCTGGCCAAACAGCTCTCTCCATGAGGAAAGAATTTGGAATGTATTACTTGACACAGAACCGTGTAATTGCAGCATCAGAAATTACAGTAACTGGTTCTAATCAACTGCCAACAAGTGGGAGATTTTTCTGGCTTAAGCTTCTAATAGAAAAATAAGAAATGTATATAATAATATAAGAAAAGTTACAGTAAGTCTGATGTTAGAAGCTGTCATTCTAGAAACTGTCATTTAAAATAAAATTGGAGTGGATAACATAAAATGAGACATGTTAGTTCAAGTACAGTTGGAAGACACGTTGATTGCTTTTGCAAGCTTCCTACACCAAACAACAGAACTTTGTGTGATATGAATAGACAGATTCATACATGGTCATTTATGTTACTAACTTTAAAGAATGCACAAAAGAAGTCAAAACAGTTGACTCTTCAATTACAATGATGATTTTAGGATGTTAAATGAAATATTTGGTTGCTATGGGTGTATATTGTTGCCACATTTTGAGGAGAATGGAATAATATGTCCCCGATTAAAAAAATAATAATCTGAAAACATATGTCTCTTTTTCAGAGACATCTGAAAAATTTGCAAGTCTCAGTTTAATGCCATGAGTTGTTTTGGATTATTAAAAAATGGCAAAAATGAGGAAATATCAAAACATCATTTCTGTATACTCAAAGACCTGTGTCCTGTTGGTAACAGTGTTCCACAAGCAGGAATAATGGTGCTTATCTCCTGTATTACATATAGATGTGCCCCTGACACTGTATTTCTTCCCTTTTTCCAAGTTTTCTGTGAGCTGCCTGTCCAAAGAAGAAGAGTCATGGGAGTGTAGGTGCTCCTTGCACTTCTTGCCCTCTTTCTCTTTTGCAGTAATCTGCAGAGAGTTAAGAAAAAGAATTCACACCAGCTGCTTCCAGGTGAGCAGCTGGGTAGAACTCATTACCTATACACCCATAAGACTTTGGGACTTTCCACATAAATATTCTTGCAGAACAACCAGCTGACCAATGATATCAAAGCAGCAGACTGAAAGTGAAGGAAACTTGTGGTTTCTTGATGACTCTGAGATGAATTATTTCATCAGATTAACCACTTCTGAAAGCATCCGGCGTGTCTAACATACTGGAGGGACAGTCAGGATCTATTTTAAGGCAATGCATGCAGGGTCTGACTCAGAACATGCTTCATCAGGAAGGGCATTTAAATTTCAGTTGCACTTTAAGCACATGCTTAAATCCCATTCAAATTGGTGAAATTTAACATTATTTTAGAATATAAGCATGTGCTTAGGCAATTTCCTGAACCAAGGTCAGCAGGGAAAGGCAGGCAGAAATAAGGTTATTATTAATGCAGAAACTAATGGGAGGAAAAAAACCTCAGGTAGGGAGCTAACAGAATGTCAATTATTATTAAGAAAGTTTCTAGAAAACTGGGAAAAAATGAACACATAATGCAAAAGGAATGGCACAAATATTGCTAGAAGTTTGTTGCCTTAACTGATTTATCAGAATTGCTTTAAAGTAATGGCTACAAAATTATAGCAAGCATGTTAGGAAGAACAGTGGTGGTGTTCACATAATAAGCAGCCTAATATCACACCAGCTGTTGGTTTCCTTGTGTACTCAGCTTGCATTAACATCAACTGCTGGTAATGATGCTACTGAGCTCTGCTGTGTGGCAGAATAACAAACTGCAAAGATATTTGCCAGGATAAAATGACACCTTTTTTTTTTTATCAAGTGAAATGAATACAAAAAATAATTTTAAAGAAATAATCACATTTTAAAGAAATGATCACATTGTCCTTCTCCACATCAGAAAAGCATCTTTAGTTTTCCAAGTGGAAAGAGATGCCATTAACTGAGAGAAGCTAATATTAGCAGGTTTTGAAGAAGAACAACAAAAGCACAAGTGGAGTGAGATCAGTTTTCTGAGAGTAAACAGCAGCCAGCAGTCCTCTCTGGCAAAGAATGGAAACTGGTGGTTAGCAAGCCATTTGGAGAAGTAATAATAGAAATTACTAAATTTGTTTAAAAGGATTTGCTAACAGGAAAGTATATATCTGTGCTGGCACAAACGTATGAATATTTGTGAAAAACTTGGGGCAAAGTTAATGGAGGAGAGCTCAGAGTAAATATTTTGAGGAAAACACTGTTTGGAGGAGGCAGCTTTTTATATTACAATCTCCATTTCATTCAACCTCCAGGAAAGGTCATTGATTTATCAAAAGCTTTTTTTTTTTTTTTTTCCCCTTTGGTTAGACTCCCAAATGTACATACCATCAAGATCTGGTGTACAGAAATAATTTGAAGCAAATCTTCTAAAAAAGTTTTTGAAGATGCTTGCCAGTACAACATTGTGCCTCACAGCTATAATATCAGAAAAAAAAAGCCATTCAATTTAAATTAATATATTTGGCCAGACAGCTATATTAAAATTCTTGTTGTTTTTTCTGTTATAATGGTAGCCTGTGGTATGACTAGCCCTCTTCAAAAATCTGTCTCGTTATTGCCTTTCTCTTGCCTAGGGTGCATCATATGTTTTTGATTCTGATGAGCTGCATTGCACTGCCTCATTAAAACAAACACTTATGCAAAACAAAAGGCTGTGTGTCGGGGTGCAGGGTATGGATGCCAGCTCTGAAGGCTGCAGCATTTCAGAAGCACGTTTCAAAGGAGAGCTTCCCTCCACCCACTTGTGTTCAGCATCTGCAGGTGATGCCAGACACCTTGGGCACTTTCTTACCCCTGCAAACAAGGAGGCTTCAAAAGGGATGCTAGCTGCAGCTGTAAAGCGTGCAAGTGCAGGGCTGGTGGAAGGGGAAAAAGGTGGGACCTCCTCCTCAAACCTGTGTTTATCCCAGGCAGAAAGCAGTGGCCAGAGCCTGGAGGCAGCCAGCCCCGAGTGTGGCACCAGCGCTGCTGGACAGCTCCGCTCCTCTGCTGGGGACATCCACCCTCCTCCTCCTCCTCCTCCTCCTCCAGGCCTCCCCAGCTTCTCTTTCAATGACAGACCACCTCTACTGCATCTTTGGAGGGAATCAGGACTGTGTTCTGTATGATTTTGTCTTTTTTTTTTTTTCTTTTCTGGTTAATTTTAGTGCCAAGCAGGCCAATGGCATCCTGGGCTGCAGCAAGAGCAGTGTGGCCAGCAGCTGGAGAGAGGGGATTCTGCCCCTCTGCTCTGCTCCATCCATGGGGCCCCATCCCTGGAGCTATTCCAGGTGAGGTTGGCCAAGGCTCTGAGCAGCCTGGGCTAGTTGAGGGTGTCCCTGCTCCCTGCAGGGGGCTGCACTAGATGCCCTTTGGAGCTCCCTTCCAGCCCTAACCATTCTGTGATTCTATGACTGCTTCTAGCCAAGGTTGCTTTTGCCTTTAAAAACAGGTGGTTCCTTCTCAGTGGAGAGGAGCATTTGTGAAGTGGGGACACAGCTCAAATGCTGACCTTCCTGATGCCTGAAGTTAGGTGAGATGAAGCCCACCAAAAAAGCTGAGATACGTGACTTTGCTATGTATACATATTTTTTTTTGTGTGGATTGTTTAAAAAAAGTCAAGTGCCAAGTTTTATATTTGTCATCCAAATTTCTCAAGCTGTTTACAAGGCAAATTACATCATTGCTACTACTAGCTTAACAAAGTTTACATCAGCTAGATTTTGGAAGGTCATCAAGATGTTATAGAATCTCTGTGATTATCGTGGGTTTGTATAATGTATTCCTCATGCTAATGCTTTTTCAGTATGTGTCAAAATACTCAGATTAATGCAGGCACTGATGCAAATATTTGCATACTTAAATAAAGTTCAATTTGGATTTTTTTTATACTCAAGATCATTTTTAATCACTTACCTTGGAGATTCAATAACCACTGCTATTAAAAATTCAGCAGAATTTTCTACAAACTCAAATAAAACATAGCACCATTAATTACTCTAATTATAACTCAATACAGAAAAGGAATTACTAGTCTGTGTGCTACGTCATCCTTCCAAAATAACTGCTAATCCATATATTCTATAGTTGTAAAAAAAAAATATGTTTTTAGTTTTCCATGTGGCACATTTTGAAGTCAGTGACATGAAATCATGTCACAACTGTGCTGCTTTGAAAACAAAGGATACAAGTGTCTTTCCACTGTTCATTTATTCATGGAAGTTGTGTACTGAAGGATGACTTCAGTGAAAAACATTTGAGCACAGCCAGATTTGTTTCTGGCCCTGTAGCTTAGACAGCTTTGATTATCCATTCAGAAAATGTACTGGAGGAAATACAGAGAGAGGACTTTTCATGCAGTTTGAGTATAGGTTTTTAAACCAATGAATTTCTAGCTTGTGAGCAAGCCACAATATAAATGCATATTCGTATGTTTCCATGAGTTTCTTCAAAGAGCATACAAATGTGTAGAAAATAATTCTATGCTCATGGATAATTATGAAAGAAAATGATTAAAAAAAAAAGACAGTACTTAGAACTTAAATATTTTGTTAAAAATTATTCGAACAATTCACCTTATGCCAAGCCCTTATTCACCAGCTTATCTTGTCATCTCTCTCTGGATAACTACTGTTTTTAACACCTTAATACAGCTTTTTTTCCAACAGAATAATTATGAGGTGAGGGTTAAATCCTGTCTCTGTTGAAGCCAGCAGAGTTTTGTCACTGTCTTCCTTAGAGCCTGCACTTCATCCTAGATACTCATAACACTTTTCATATTTGATAGGAAACAATTTAAAGTGATAAATAGCAGCCAAAATGCATGTGTGTATGAGGGGGAAGACTTTTAAACAGCCTCAGTCTTGAAAGCAAACTCTGGCAGCTTTGAAATTTTTGGCCTACCAGGCTAAATGTGAGTTTAAGCAGGGGATATATTTCTGCTGATGGGAAAGCTCCAGGCCAGCCAGATAGAAGATGACTCCAGAGGAGCTCTGCTGTCTTCAGAGGGAGCCTAAGATGTTAAGTTCAGGCTGCCCAGAACTAACAAGATGCTAAGGTCCACCAATCCATGGAGCCAACCTTCACTTCACAATAAAGTGATTTCTGTATATGATTCTCTCTCTGTATCTTGGTTTAAAATATCATTTCAGGCAGAAAAAAAAAATGCCTTGCATGACTCTGAAGAAAAAAAAAAAAATCTATTCATTTTTTCCTCATTTCTGATTGGTAGAAACTTTAGTGTGAAGTCCTAAACCTTGAGTCACAGCCACAATGGCTATAGCTCTGTACATGGAGAACTTGCTGCTAAATTTCATCTTTTGAGACTCAGGACCCATTGATGCTGATCACTGCTGCAAGGTGCACTGGAATGGTTAAATCCAGCCTTCTGGCTCCATAAAGCCTATACAAGAGGGTGGATCCATCTCACTTTATTAGTTTAAAATATAACTTCCATAGTTTAAAAGTGGCAATGTTCATATACTTAATCCCTACTAAATGATTTATGATTTTTTCTTAAAAAAAAAACAAACACAAAAAAAAACAAAAACAAAAACAAAAAACCCAAAAAACCAAAAACAAAACAACAAAAAAAAACCAACAACCACTCAACCCTAATGTAAAGCTATTTCTAACAGAGTTTTATTTTCAAGTGTAAATACACAGATTGGATATGGGAATATCTTAATGCTTCAGAGTAATGCTGCCAACAGACTATTTGAAAATGGATTGTTGATTTGCTACCTGAAAATGAATATTGTTAGAAATGGATGTTGGCATAAACAAAAGTTATATATTTACAGATTCCTTCCTTTCTTTCTTTCAAGCACCTCTCCTTATAGAAAAAGCTTCTCACGCTCCTGTCAGTGAAGTATTTCAGAAAACTCTCTTACAACTTCTTTCTGGAAGGAGGAAGATGCTGTGCAATATATTCTGCCTATACATATGAAGCCAATCTTCATCTCTCACATCCAAGTCAATTTTTAGCCAAAATTGCTTGCCTGTCACAGAGGAAATAATGGCTTCAAGTTATAGCCACATGCAGAGCAAGATGCAAGATGCTGCTCCCTCTCAAGACTGTCAGATTTCTGGCCCTAGCCTTTTCCTGTGTCTGCCATGCCAGAACCAGGAACATTAACAGTGCTGCTATTGCAGCCAGGACTGGCCAAACTGCCTGCTCATTCAAGTCCACCTCATTCAAAGCAATGTTCTGTATCAGAACCACATGAAAAGTGTGAAACAGTGGGGCTAGGCATTATCTGAACCTCACCCAGAAGAAAGCCAGCCTGATTTGAACACCAAGATCACCAGCAGTATCTAGTAAAGCATAGATTTTAAGAGGGGCTTCTGACTGCATGAGAAGAGAGTTTCCTTCCAAAAAAACTTTTACAGGAATAATCTCTTATTTATTTGTTTTAAGTGATGTCAGAAAGCTACAATTTCTAGCTTTAGGCAGCTGAGATGGTCTCATATTCTTTACCTCAGGAATTTTACACAATGTTAATATTAACTTATGCATCTACCTTGCAGCTCTTTGCCTGTATTATTTATCAATTTATCCTAATAAGAGATGCACGAAGGGGAAAACATTGCTGCCTCCTTTGTTGCTGGTGAGATGCTATCTCCCCACTGCACAGCAGGAGACTGAGGCAGAGGGAGACCCTCATGCCCTGGATCTCACAGGCAACTGGAGGAGCTGCAGCATCTGCCTGAAGATCAGCAGAGGTTACCTAGGCCAGTACCTCCACCTGGTGTTAGCTCTAAGGATAAGCCAAGGAGAAAGCTATTTTTTCTTCCCATCGCCGTGAAGTGAGCAGGGTGCAGGGCCTGAACAGAACACAGTTTATTTCTCTACAAAAGGCTTGAGGAGATCAGCAGGCAGCCCAAGGGAGGACCAGGCAGGAACAATGCTGGACACTTCCTCTGACACCTGCTTCAAGATTTTCAAAGTAGGAAATTAGAAAAAAAATAAGTGCCTTTTGTATAGACAAGGCTTCAGAGAGTAAAAAGTCTTTTCCATGGGTAAAAATCACAGCAACGCTGCAGATACCAGCAAAGCCAAAATGTTAATGTATTCACACTGAGGACCTGGCCTCCCATGACCAATGCCATAAAAAATATTTACATTTTGCAAAGTGGTCCAAATTTTTCTTTCCACTAAAGAAGCAGCAATGTATGCAAATCTTTCAGTGCGATTATCCTTACCTTACCTGTCCAGGAGTTCCACATCTAGAGTAAAATAGTTGCCTAGGCTCCTCCAAAATCTATTTTTAAATGCGAGTAAATATATCTCTATTTCCATTAACTCTGAATATAGATTTAGTTTTCAGACAAGTAAGGTTATCTGAGCTGAATCTCGACCCTAGTGATGTGAAGCAGTGTAGAAATGGGATGTAAGTCAGAGGAGGGTTTCACAGACCTTACCCTACAGGACACCAGGAAAACAGAAATGATGAGAAATGGAAAGGCAGAAAATACTTTCTGCAAAATCCATGGTAGTGAGGAGCCTGTGCCAGCCACAGCAGCTCCCTGAGCTGAGGGAACTCAAAAAGCACTGGAGTCTCACTGACAGAAGTGAGAATGGACTTGGCACCCTCTGCACCACTGATGGAAACTCTGAAAATTATGTGGCAACTGCTTTATGTAGTTTCCCAAGATGTCCCTGGGAGCATGGGAGAGCTGAGGAAACTGTAAATAGGAATTGGGTCATTCACCTTACCATTTCTGATCCAGACCAGAAACAAACAGAAGTCATCCCCAGCAGACAGGTGGTTATTTAATGGTGCTTCTAATCCAGGTCCCAAAAAACAAGCCACTGACCACACCTCAGGCTACACCTATCCCTGGTTATTAACCTTGGCAGTCTGTCCTGTGGAAAGGATAAGCCTTTCTAGAGGGACAGACACCAAAATATTCTCTCATCTTTGAAGTGGATGCTTGATGCCATGCCTGAAGGCACTGAAATGACAGGAAAGATGCTAACCCAGTTTCCTCCTGCTCTGGACCATTACCTGGGCAAAAGGGGTTGCCAGTTATCAGGGCACACACTAAGTTCCCAATGCCCAGTCCTCGTGAAAATTCAGACATGATGGCCAAGCAGAAACTTCATAGAATAATACAACATCCTGCAAGGGCCACAGATAACACTGAGGATCACTAAAAGCATTTTCCAGAGGACACTGCTTGGCAGTATGGCCAGTGGCCTTTGTTAAGAGTTTCAGGATAAGTGAGATTTCCTTGGCCAGGGAAGAGCTATAGAGTGAATTTCTAATCCATCACCGAGCACCAACTCTTCTGTATATCCCTTTCATCCCACTGCTCTACTGCTGAACTTTTGAACTTCTATTCTGAACTCCTCTCAGTTCTCTTAATGAGTTTGTAGATGGAACCCAGCTAAAAATAATTTTATACAGGCATCTCCAAAAGCTATCCATCCCAAACTCTGCACCAAAACCAACAGCAGCAGCACTGAGTCTGTGCAGAAGCAGTGCTAGAACACATGTTATCCTGTATCCACCCCCCCCCCTTCTCTCACAAGCACAGAAGAGGCCCATCATAGCAGCCACAACAGCTGATTATGGTATTAATTACCATCATTTGTCAGCCACTGCTCCAGATGGACCACTAGCTGGCCTAGAGAAAATACAAGTGTGCTGGAAGCTCAGGACCTTCCGCAGAGTAACTCTAAGGAAGTTATCAAAGTGCTACTCAGTATATTTAACTGCAGTGACAGTTATTCAATAGCATTTTTTTTTACTACCTACACAACTATTTCATATGCATTTTCATATTTGTCATAGAGTTTTCTACTTGTCTTGGTGAAACATGCTGTATTTCCTTCAGCTTGTCATGAATAACCTAAAAAATACACAAGCATACATATCCTCTGAGATCTGATCAGAATCCCAGAATGATAGGTGTTGGAAGGGACCTCTGGAGATCATCTAGTCCAACCCCCCTGACACAACAGGTTTATCCAGGGCAAGTTGCACAGGAAAACATCCTGGCAGGTTTTGAAAGTGTCCAGAAAAGACTCCACAACCTTTCTGGGCATCACCCTCACAGTAAAGATGTTTGGTTGGTTTGGTTTTTTTGTGAGGTGGAACCACTGAAAAGAGACTGGCCCCATCTTCTTGACACCCATACTTAAGATATTTATAAGCAATGCTAAGAACCCCTCTCATCATTCTCTTCTGCAGGCTAAACAGCCCCAGGTCCCACAGACATTCCTCCTAAGAGAGGTTAGAGCCTCACTTCCTGTTTTCCAGCTCATTAATAAGTGTATTAAACAATTCCAGACTTAGGATGCAATTCGAGACACCCTGCTGATGATCTTGGGTGCCAGACTGAAAACTGAAATTTTTTTTCTTTTTTTTTTTCTTTTCGCTTTCTTATCCATTTTTATTGGGTGCCTGAATGTCACTTTTCCCCTTGAGATGAAAGTTCCTTGGGCTTTAAGAAACAATTAACCTGTTCTTCCAAATCCAATTATTTGTGCATTCTAAAAATTGTGGTACAACAGGGATTTCCAATTTTCCTTTGGAAAATACATCCCACTTTATCTCTTTCATATCGTTGACGTATCAGGTGCATTTATAAGTTTGCCATTGTTTATTATTGCGACTACTTAGTTAATAAAATTACTTATTTTTGGCCTGCTTAGTAAGGCTTGGAAGTGCTTCCCAGCAACCCTTTCATGTTTTTAAAAGTACAAAGACTGTCACTCTGAAGTTGTCAGCTTCCCTCACATCCCTACACTTCTGTTGTAAGCAGCAAAGGCACTTCACCCTTCAGGCTTTCCACAAATCTTGGATTAATACCATCAGGTCTGGGTAACTTGTTGCTATTTAATTTATCATTTAGTTCCAGCACCTCGTCTGTTGATTCTGGCAATGGAAACAAAATGCTTTTAGGGCGCCTCTAGAGCAGATATCTAAAACAAGTCCCTAAAAAAAAAATAAAATCCTCACTCCAGCAGCCAGAATTACAGATTACGGCCTGGTTCATGGACACAGTCCACAAGAAACAAAATGGGGAATTCAAACAGCACAGGTCTTTCTGCTGCTGAATGTATGGTATCACGTCAAATCTATTCATAATTAGCACAATCTAGAATAGATATTTATTTTTTTCCTAAAAATACTAATAATTCACATGCTTTATTCAGCTTAGGTGGCTGCTGGCCTGCTCCCAGCTGTGTGCGTGTGTGTGTGCTCACGTGCACATGTATTGCAGCAGCTGCCCTGACAACATCCTACAGCTCAGACACAAACACGACCCACAGTGCAGACGGACACTTGGTGACATGATTGCCATCACTTTGTGGGTACCATCCCAAAAGTGACTGCCTCTTATCACGTGCACATTAATTCAACCACAAAGTGTTGGACTCGGTGCAGAAATCACCCAAAGGCCTCCAGCCACTTGGGTTGACCAGCTGGCTGTGCATTCCATCTGCTTGCCAAAAAAATGGTGGCATTAAGAGTACACTGGGGAGCAAGACATGCTTGGGCACCTCTCTGTTTACATTAAGACCAAGAGCAGAAAATCCAGGGGAGGGCTGACCTGCCAGCAGTCCCCTCATCCTTCTCCTCCCACCCCAGTGTTACTACTCTGCACTGGTGAGACCCCCATGTCGAGTGCTGTGTCCAGTTCTGGGTACCCCAGTTCAGGAAAGACAGAGATTGACTGGAGAGAGTCCAGTGCAGGGCACCAAGATGCTGAAGGGAGTGGAGATCTCCCTGCTGAGGAGAGGCTGAGAGAGCTGAGGCTCTTGAGCCTGGAGAAGAGGAGATTGAGGGGGGAGCTCAGCAGTGTCTGTCAAGATGTTCAGGGTGAGTGTAGGGAGGATGGAGCCAGACTCTGCTCCATGTCATCCAATGTGCTAGCCTCCAGGACATGAGGTCTGGGAGCAAGGAGTACTGCTCTCTTCATTTGCTTTGGAGCACGCCCTGACATTTTGCAAGACCAAACCCAAACCTCATCAAATGGAGGTTTATTTGAGTTAGCCACGGCTACATGAACAGGTCCTCGACCCTGTTGTAGGGGGCTCACCCCCATCAGAGGGTAGAGCCCAGACATAACCCACTGACCAGACCCCAGGCTGCACAAAAACACTTTTTTTGCTCCCTTCCACCTTGGGCACGTGAAACCAAACACAGCCAAACAAAGGTGGGGGAGGTTCAAATCTGTGCCGAAGCAAATAAACAAAAACTCTCTTTCTCCAAAGCCCGCCTGATAGATTTAATATAGCTGGGTTTTGGAGGCTATCTATCATTTTCTTTTGGCATTAAAATAAATCAAATAATCCCTTGATTCCAAGAAGGCACTGAGGAGACTTAGTAAAGCCTCCAGAAGGGATGTGCTTCTTAACTTGGAAAGATGGCAGATGATTTAATTTTGTTAGCGAATTTGACAGTGCCATAGGAATTTTCCAAAATCAAAGAGCCCTTTCATTGCCTTCTCTACCCAATACTCAATCCAGTGTCTAAGAATAACATTCAGCCCTCATTAATTAATGATATCAGGCCGAATAATGTCAGATTGCCTCAGAGACCTTGCTGGGCTGGATGAATCACACCCTGCTGGCTCCAAGGCTCGTTCTGACAAAGTGCAGTGTGTGATGACGAGAGGCTCTGCCTGAAAAGCTCTCGCCCACGGAGTCTTGGCAGCTCTGAGCCCAGCCCTGTCTGAGGCGTGTGCTCAACACCAGGGCAGGCTTTGAGGTTAATGGGTGTCTGAGATGACACTTGGCTTCTTGAGGGGCTGCAGGGCAGAGGCGGGCAGCCACAGACCCCTTCCTCCCTTCTCCTGGGACAAGGAGGGATGCTGGATCCAAGCAGTATGGCTCCCAAGAGGGGTTTGCTAGCAAGCTGCCAGCATCATGTGTGGCTCTGCTATAGGCAGCACTAAAGACAGCCCATCAATGGCTAGCTTGGTTTTTTCTTCTGGCCACTCAGTGCTACACTCTAGGTGTATCAGGAAGGAAAATACTCTTTTTTTTTTTCACCCTAGTTAGGTGGTGCCATACCTCTCCAGGTCCTCTGTTGGACAAGCACAAGAATGAACTTTAGAGTTCCACTAAATCTTGAGATTTACAGCAGAGTCAAGATCATAACCAACAGTGAAATGCCACGAAGAAAGAAATCTGTATCTGCAAGTCTGGCTTTTACCAAAACTACAAGCTGAGATTACTCACAAGACCTACTCAGCTGATACTATTTCAACATGGGAAAAGATACACCAGCTGTCTCTATGAATTTACAACTGTACTGAAGCCATAATTATGCATGAAAACATTCAGACTGCCTCCAAAGTGCACTGTACTAATATTGATATAAAATTGCCTTGTTTCTATCTGCAACATAATCACAAATCCCCTCTTTTAAGTACTCATGCATTGACATTCTGCTTTCTGTGACAGCTGAAAGCGTTGACTCCTTATCAGTCATGAATATGAGGTTTAGGAACATTAAAGTATCCCCATCTTTTTACGTAAACGTTGCATTCCTGAGGCCTCATGAAAAATTTACAGGCCAGAACAACAACTGCATCGTTTAACAAATCCAAATAAATGCTTATTCACAGATGTTCTCCCTTTCCCTTTGTGATGCCCAGGGCTGGTCAGGCACGGACATCATCCCCTCTCACCACGCCCCAGTTTGCCACCAGACACACTCCCTGCTCCTGCCACACGTGGGCAAGATCAGCACAGGGCTGAGCTGAGCTCAAGGTAAACATGAGCTCAGGGAAAATCCGCATGTGGCACTCGTTGTGGTCACAGAGGCAAAGTGTCAGGGAGACAAAGTGGGGATTTGTCTTTGTGTGCAGTGTTTGTTTATACACACGTTATGCCCGGTAACACGAAGCCCTCCGTTTCAAGTTACAAATATACCATAAATGCCAGGAGTAATTTATTTTTCTGCTGTGCCTGGGAAAGTAATTTTGGGATTTAAAAAAAATAAATAAAAATTTGATGCTGATGTATTCTGATTGCCACTGCAAAGGTTGGTTTTTTTTTATCATGCAACAGTTCCATTTTGATGTGATGGCCACAGCTCTCAAAAGGTTTGATGCTGAGGGATGGGGCCTTCAGGAGGACTGTCAGACTTTGGGACCACCTCCACAAAGAATTTCACAGAATCACAGAATATTAGGGATTAGAAGGAACCTAGAAGATCATTTAGTCCAACCCCCCTGCCAGAGCAGGGGCACCTAGACCAAGTCACCCAGGAACAGATCCAGGGGGGGTTGGAATGTCTCCAGAGCAGGAGACTCCACAACCTCCCTCGGCAGCCCCTGCCAGGCTCTGCCACCCTCACTGGGAACAAGTTTTTCCTTGTGTTTAGTAGGAGTGATTTGAGAGCAATTTTAACGTGCTCTTTTAGCCATCTTGGTTCTAAAAGTGATTGACAAGTTTCACACACATGACACTTCTGTTTAGAAAAGGCTCTGCCAAATTCTCCTGCAAAAACATTAGGTCTAGATTCTGTTATTTCACTAAAGCATTCTGATAAATTACACTAGTGATTGCATTTGAAAAATCCGGTAATGTTAATTTCACCACTGAAATATGATTTCTTTTAAAAGCCTTTTCCTTCGTGGTCCCTGCCATAGGATCCACCCCAACATCTGGATAACAGAATCCAGGCTGACAGACTAATGCACATGTGGGGGAGTGTGTCTGCTGCTTTGCTGCTTCTCAGGACAGACACATTGTCTCCCTCTTGTTCTCCCTGTCCTTTTCTTTTCCTTTTCCTTTTTTTTCCCCCCCCCCTTCCTTTAATAAGGCTGCACATGTCATGCAGCTCTCTGCTGTGAATGTGACCAGTGTGCAATATTGCCTTGCATCAGCACAGAATGTCTGGCTAAGGTGATACCAAGTGGTTCCTACCCTGGCTTTGAATGCTTGCTAGGTTATTAACCAGCACATCTGGCTCTCTCCCTAGGAGGGTGAGTTCTGCAGTGCCCCAGGAATTTCTTTCATACACCACTTTTATTAGCTTTTCAAAAGAATACGGATTACCATTGGAAAGGGAGACTTTGGGTCATTTGCAAGCATACTGGTCCCCAACCCACTTGCCATGTTTAAAAAGCAACTATGACAGAAACTCATTATTTGAGTATCAGAATTAATCTTTCCTCATTTCAGCACTGTCCTATGGTATTTGAGTGGTCTGCTGTACTGAAAAACGGACAGTGATTGGTGATAGTTAAAATAAAAAACAAAACATTCAGAAAACCACAAAGGTGACTCAGTTTAGAAATAATTCTCCCAAAACATTACTGTTTTTCCCATGGACCTTACTCCATCATCACAGGAGGGAAAAGTGTTTCAGTCTTAATCAAAATAAAGCAGCACATGTGTAGCTCCAGAGAGAAAATTTATCTCCTTTGCCCACACACAGAATTTACATAGGATGTGAAATTTGAATGCAAGAGTTATATAATTCATTCACCCATTTGGGCATCCCTATTTCAGTAATGTTAGGGTGGCCTTTTCTGGTTTTCCTTATTTCCAAAGCACTTTAAGACATCTGGGAAACCTAGTTTTTGTTTTCTTCATGTTAAAAAGAAAAAAAGCTCCACATGGGGGAGTTCCAGAGGTAGCTCTCCAGGGCTTTCCTTCTACCTGCCCAGCGAAGTTCAACACTCCTGACCAAAACTCTCCTGAAGCAAGCTCAGCAAAAAGCTGCCTGCCCACTTAGCTACCTGCTCATCTCCCTGGAATTCCACTTTTTCTGCAGGAACCTTCCTCTCAGTGCATCACCTGCAACTGCTGAGCACACTTCAAGTGCAGCAAATATTCCCCCTGCAGTGCTAAGCAAGTGCAGAAAAAAAAAAATAGTTTGCTGGACTTGCTAATCAATCTCTCTCGAAGCCACGTGAGGCCAGATTTTCAGAAGCTTTTGGCACTCATCAGCTTCCATTGTTCCAAGGGGGAGTTGCTTGGCACTCCCAGCTTTTGAAGGGCTGGTATTTCATGTAGGTGTCTAAATGGGAGCTCTGCTCTCCTCTAACCTTTTGCAATTGCTTTTGGCTAGACTGATCGTCCAAAAATATCACACTGCAAAGAAGAACAAGTAAGGACTCACAAAAAAGTGTATTTTAGGACTATGAATAAATAGCCCATACTCCTTCAGCCAGGAAAAAAACAAGATTCTGTGATTTCCCCAACCAAGGGGGACAGGCAGGCAAAAAGTTCACAAACTTCAGCAAATTCATACAATGAAAACAAAAGCAAAACAAAAAAAACACAAAAACCAAAACCAACAACAAAATCCACAAAAAACCATTCCCAATTATGTAAGCAAAACCAGTAAATAATGATTTCAAGAATGCCACAATCCTACTTAAAGATTTCTGCCAAACAGAACAATAAGTTAAGTCCATCAGATAAAATCTGGATTTAGTCAATCAATATAAAAACCAAAGGGATGTCTAGTCAAAACTCTAAGCCATAAATTCTAATATCAAATAAATCACAGCCAAAAGAACATAAAGATCTCACCTCGCCAGGTCTGAATCTTGTGAAAGGCTCACCTTGGCAGCAGTACACTGGGCATTATTCAGTCAGCTTCAGTCTTAAAAATAACCACGACTCATTTGGTCCATGGAAATCCTTAGAGGGGTTTTTTTGTTGAGCCTGCCTATAAATTGCATTGTCTTCTTAAGGTTTCCTGTCCTGCAAACAGAGGCACTAGTATAGAGATTCAACTGAGATGGTTTTCCCCCTCTTCTGCTGCTTTTATTTAAAAAAAAAAAAAAAAAGAGAGAGAGAGAGAGAAGTGGTAGGGGTTCTTTACAGGAGTTGGAAGAGGACATCTGCAGGCAATTTAACATGAGGGTTTGTTTCTGTGTCAGCTGGCAACCCCTGGATAACTCTGTCATGTAACTTATATGCTAAAACAAGATGTAGGACAACCAGTGAGATGGGTAAATATGGCAGCACATCAGTTTTACTTGACGAAGATTTATATCTTCTTAAAGGAAGCAGCCCTGCCATAAACTAGGAAAACAATTACAACCCTGCAGCTGAGAAAATGTCCCATCTTGCTGCATCCCAACAGCACTGACTCTCATGAATCCCACCTTCTGCTGCAGCCCACAACAGCCTCTCCCTTCCCATGCAATTCAATAAGCAACAGAAAACAGGTGGGTTGGTTTTTTCAGGTGAGGAGGAGAATTTCTCCATTCCTTTCACATGGAGCCATCCCTCACAGCAGCCCTCTCTTGATATTATAAGGATCCAGACTATCCTCTTTCTTCAGGTAATTTTTTCAGCAGAATGTGAAAGAGCTCACTCAGGCATGAGACCAAGCCTGAAATGTGTGCCTCAGCTCAGCAGTTTTGAAAGCCTGTTCAGGAACACAGGCTGGTATCTACAGACAGCTCTGGAGATAACCCAGCTCACTAAGTTCCCCAACTCCATGTGTTTAACTTCCTCCCAATTAAAGGGATCTGGTCAAGTGAGGAAGTGAGGAATGCTCATTCATTCTGGTTTCACTTCTGCTCTTGCATCAGATATTATGTATTTTGACATTTATAGCCACACATCTGAACTGAGGCACTGATTAGATTCAATTGTTAAAATTACTTTCCTCCCCTTTCCTTTTTTGTGTCCATGCTTTGGTTTGAATCATTAGCAATTTAAAAATCAATCTTGCAGTTAACTGTTTAATTACATAATTGCTCCCATTGCCTAAATTTGTTTCATTTGTGCTTTATTAGCATGTAATAACTGAAAGTATATTTTCCTTTGTCTCAGTTAGTAACAACTCTGCAATGGCTCATGCACCATTAGCTGTCTGCTTACAGTCCTGGTTGTGGAGTCTCCTGCTCTGGAGACATTCCAGCCCCCCCTGGATCTGTTCCTGGGGGACTTGGTCTAGGTGCCCCTGCTCTGGCAGGGGGGTTGCACTAGATGATCTTCTAGGTCCCTTCCAACCCCTAATATCTGTGAATCTGTGAAGTGGTTGTGTCATATTTTCTGTTCAAAGGAAAAAAGGATAGGATGCACATTTTCAGTAAAAAAAAAATATGATACCTCACCAAGAATATGCCTACTGGTATAGAAACAGCTTCTCTTTCTAATGAGCCATGCCTGGAAATAAGCAAATGCTGACTACCAGCTTAAGCCAAAGAATAAATACTTTTTTGCAGCAAGAATTTGAACTGGCGTGGGAAAGAACACTGAGAGTCTCAAAAAGTCACACAAAGCAGCAGGCAAAGACCGTGGCAAATGATAAAACTGCAAGTTGGTGGAAGGTATGTAATCAAACAACCTGTTTATGAGGTAATGTCTGTATAATAATCTAAAGAAGGGAATTAAATGGCACATCAGAAAAAGATATTACAACGTAAAGTCAACTTTGGGACACCAGTGGGATTGCTGAAATAGTCCAAAGGAGTGTTGAGGAGATTAGAGCATGGGTAGGAAATAAAGAAGTATGATTTCAGCTTTGATGAGGATTGTTGTCAGTAGGAATATGCAATATGAGATCCAAATTCAGCTGTAAGGGGAAGAGAGATAGAGGAGGGAGAATGAGAGAAAGAAGAGTATAATTTTTTAGCATCATGCAGATGATGCTAAAATTTTAGCATCATTTAGCAGAGGCAACAGATCAGCAAGTCTGAGGAAAGCATCTCTCCCCATCCCTGGGCTGCAGCAGTGTTTGCAGTATGCCTCCCAGTACTAGGAGGTGCTACCAGAAGGATAAGATGATCTTCTAGGTCCCTTCCAACCCCTAATATCTGTGAATTTGTGACTATCTGTGATAACAATGTGGTGATTTGTGACCAGGCACCCAGTGTGTCTGACAGCAGGGCTGGATGCAGCTGCAGTGGTGATGGAGGGGAAGGCTGCCTGGCCCTCATCACCTGAAACACACTGTGACCAGAACTAATGTGGACTGGCTGTGGGGTGCTTGGCAACCTCCTCTGAGCTCTCCCTATAAATCTTCCTCTTGGAAAAGGTGAGGAGGAGCAAAAGCAGTGTGAAATTAAAGGGGTATGGATCTTCAGAGAGCAGATACAGAAAGGTTGGTCAAGGAGCAGAGCAGGGGGGCTGCATGTGAGGAAATCTTTATGATAATGAGTCATGGAGAACAATCAATCTCTCAAGAAAGGTTAAAGATGACCCATTGCTTAGGCTATCTGCACCCAGATCAAGGTAAAATGCAAATGCAATGTACTGTGAGAAGTTACCTCTGACTCACTGGGAGATGATCTCTGCAGGTTTGCACTGAGTATTTGTGTGAGGATAGTCCTGAGCAGGTGATTTCTGTCAGCACTTGTCAAGGAAGGAGGAGACTCATCACAGCCTCCCAAAGCTGCCCAAGCACCATGCTTGGTGGCAGACTTTCTTGAGCTCCTTCCCTTTAGTGCTCTCCCTATGGCCACAGGCAAAAAGCACAGCCTTGGAGGCATTAAAAGCCCTGAGCTGGTGGAGTTGCTTACCCTGTCTGTTGGGATGCCCAGGACCTAAGATGAGACACCCTTTGGAAGTGGGCTTGAGAAAGATTTACAGGCAGCAAAACAGGCTTGTGATTTGTGAGCCCTCCATCCCACTCCAGGCTCTAGAGGAGAGGAAGATGAAGGAATATTTTTTTTTCCTAGCCTCCCCAAAGCCTCTTTTTCCCATTTCAGTCCCTGTCCCAGTCTGAATTGTCCTTCCCAACTTCTCCTTGTAACTTGCCACCCCAGCAACAGTTTCTGGGACCATTCACTTTATTCTTTCAATCCACCAGCAGTGGAAATGTCAAGACTTTTAACTGTCTGGCAGACTGTAGAAATGAGATTTGAACACATCTGACTCCACATAACAAAGGGTTAGTGTAAAGCATATATATCAGCCAGACCATTGAAAATGCATTTGGTACTCTTTAGTTTGCTCTTTCCTGCTTATGAAAAAGATAATTTTTGTTTAAAAATGGCCTCACTTAAGGAATTATCCATGCCATTAGTCCCCAGAACAATAGAGATTAAAGTCTCTAGACCATCCCCTATCAGAATAACATACTTTTCTTTGAACATGTCATTAACACTGTTTTCCATCTGGCTGTTGGCAGCAACCTTGGATTTGCTCTGAATTGCTGAAAGTTCATCAATTATAGTACACAGAAGCCATTATCTCTCTTTTCCTTTAGCAATGAGGTATTTGCTCAGGCAGAGAGAAAGATGTAGATAGAGTTCAAGAGAGAAGAGAAAAAAAAATAAGAAGGAGAAGAATTTACTTATGTAAACTCTGCAGCAATCATTTGGTTACAATCCAGAATTCAAAACTTCTGAGAAGTAAATCACAATTTCTTCATATAGGGAGATTCTAGCTGTCAAACACAGTGGTGATTCTGGCACCACTGCAGCTAACTGATAGATGCTGAAGGAGGATGGAAATAAGGGACCACATCTGAAGCCTGGCACTTTGGGGACTCGGTAAATGAGTGCTGGTGTGGGGGAGTGTCACCCACATTCATGATAAAGTCAGTTCCTTTATTTTATGAGAACCCAGAGTAAACCATGGCTATCGTTCAAACAAGATTTAGCAACTGTGATCCAGCTAGCACAATTAGTGAGAAGCACAGGGAAATTCAAACAGTGGTGTTACCCTGTCACTACAAAAGCAGGGAAAAAAAGCTTTTTAAGCTTTGCCAGAATCATGAATGAAGTACACAGTGAGGGGTAAGCAAAGGAGATGGGACTTACAGCTACTCAACAACAGCAGCTCTGGGGATGGCTGATACTGATGCTCTTTCACATCTGTCTCCGAGGGACATTTGTAACCCAGGAGATGAGAGCCTGCATGCAGCAGTTATCCCAGGGCAGCTGTCAGGCAGCAACTTTGCAGCCCAGATAACCCACAGTAGCTTGTTCACCTCTGTGGGCTGGGGCTAAAGGCACCACCTCTCAGCTAGAGGCAATTTCAGGCAATATGTCCATGGAATCATCACCATCCCTGGAGCTATTGCAGGTGAGGTTGGCCAAGGCTCTGAGCAGCCTGGGCTAGTTGAGGGTGTCCCTGCTCACTGCAAGGGGCTGCACTAGAGACCTTTGGAGGTCCCTTCCAGCCCTAAGCATTCTATGATTCTGTGTTTTATCCCTGTGGGACGTTTGCCTCATTAGCCAACACATCCCAGGAGCAGTTATTCCCTATTTTCTGGAGGGGATGGTGTAAGTTATCAAATGGACTCCAGTAGAGACATCCTGGGATACAGCAGTATTGCATCCTCTGGATGGGTCCCCCCCTCAACTATGCTGCAATGTGTCTGCCATCAACTTATTTCACATGTGACTCTGGGCAAAGCTCTTTGTGTCCTTGGCTCAGACTTCCATGCTCTCACTCTCAGCTGAACTGCCCAAATATCATTTGATAAGCAACGAAAGAAGTGCTTTAACCATGCAAGAATCCACAAAGTCTAGGCTTCTAGCTTAGTCGAGACCTTAGAAAGAGGTGGGAGGAAAAGCCTGGCTTTATCCTCCTTAACCTGGAAGATAATAGCAATTCTATCCTTCTTCCCTTCTTGTTCCCCTTGCCCATTCAGACAGACACAGTATTGTGCATACAAACTCCCAGCATAATGAAGTCTTGGATCCTATTTAGAGACTCTACAATTCCAGGAAAAAATAACAGATTATATCAGACTCAGAATATGCTCCCTAATGAATAATACCAGTTTTAAAAGAAATCAGATTTAACCGTACCACAACAGATTAGGCACATCCAACAGCATCTCTACACGGCCACAATCTGAAATCCAGTATAGTCTGTGGCCAACAAAGGAGCTCTGGGATCAGATTTTGTAATACTTCCAATGACAATATGGGATGACGTGCGTGGAAATGTGCATGTGTCACCTAATTCACAGCCTAGGCACAGAAATGCTAAATTCAGAGGTAATTTTCAGAAACATCTATGGATAATTCTATTCCTTCAGAGGAACCAGCTTTACCTTCATTTGAATATTAGATACAGCTTCCAGATTTGGTAACTCCAGTGTGACAGATTCTTACTTCCTTTGTGCTTGTGCAAAACACAAGGCTGTGATTCAGCTGAAACCAGGCATTAGGGAGCAACACAAGCACAGGTTCACATCAACTCTGGATGCTTCATTCAGGCTGAAAAATGTAAAGCTTAATCTTTTGTAGCTATGGAATGAAGCTGCCCAAACAAAATGAGGACACACACATTAAGATTTTCAAAACATTCCCAAAATTGGACAGGATCTGCCTGGGTGCTGGAATTTTGCTCTTAGCACTTCTCATTCCTATCAAGAGCTGGGATACTGATTAAATTTTCTCTGGAGAGCAGGAAAAGGCAGATTTTAAAATGGCACACACAAAAACTTACATAACGAGAATGAAGTCACCCTTTCTGCAAAAAAGATGTCTCTGAATATTCATACTGCTATATCCAATTATCTTTTGCATTAATTTTCTGCACATGTTCAGGCAGGAAACTTAAATATTAAAATCTGACAAATCTTAATAATTCATACTGTTAGGATAAAGTGATCTTCAAAGCTGCAGTGCTAAATGGGTATAAATGAGGCTGGCTGCTTATTTAAGGGAATAAACAGTAACACATGATCTACCTGATGGAGTACAGTCAACCAAACAAAACCACAGCAAGGATGGCTGTGATGAGCCCAATTTGTCCCTTTTACTTCAACACAGCAATGAGAGAAAAAGACTCTTACTCCAATTAGCCTTTCCCACCTCCCATGTGCTTTCCTTTCCAGTGCAATATTTGGTCACATCCACTTTTAAAGTCTAAAGAACAGATCATCCATGGCAGCTTTCTGAAGAAGGAGTTTAAATCAAAGCAGACCCTAAAGACATACACAGCAATGTGAAGGATTTGTTCTCTAGTTGGCTTTTCCAACCCAAACACAGTATTAAATTTACAGTTGCACCCTTTTTCAATGTAAAAGAAATTCCTGCATGCAGCTCTAAACTAGGCTCCTACAGGTTCCCTTGAACATGTAATTACAGAGATTTTTTTAAGCTGCTCTCTTTTACCTGCTGTAAGAAGATGCATGCATACATTGCCTTGCCCTCTCAAACTCCCATGGCTAAAAAAAAAAAAGCTAAAGTAGCTTTTTTAAGCTACTTTTACTTTATAGTAGCTTAAAATAGATAGATAACAGTTTTGGCAGAAAACAGAAAACTGAGTTCTTCTTAATGTTCTTTTAAGTGCTTCAGACACTTAAACAGCACAAAGAAGTACTAAATCCACTTAAAATTTCTGAAGTCATAGTGGTTGAAATCCAGGAGACAAGATGTTCAGGTGAGACTGCTTGTGGTGGAGGTGTTTTTTTCTGCTCTTCTCATAAAAACAACTGAGAACCAGAAGGCTGTGGGAGTTCTGGGGCTTTGAAAGCTTGGAGAGAGCAAAGGGATGAGCTCTCACACTACTGCCCGTCATTCTACTGGCTAAACACAATCCAAAATTGCTGTGGGGAGCTACAGAGAGCTTTTTTATTCACTGCCTTTTAGCGGGAAAAAGTGAGTTCTTAAAAATAGTATTTCAATTTTATTCAGTGAAAAATAAGCTGAAAAGTGAAGCTTTTCTATAGAAAGCAGTTGAGTGAGAAGAAACTCCATGAAAGAAGTATTAGGAAATATAACTTCAACGAGAGACAGAAAGGAAGATTGACAGAAAGGCAGTCAGAAAAAGAAAACTTTTCACTTACAGCCTGCTGATCATGACTGATCTATTTATTTGATTACAGCAATCTTACTACACCAGCAATATTTTCACACAGTAAAAATACACATGAATGATAAGCACCCAATTTTGTCCTACTATTTGTATATAATGGCAGCAGCCTTTTCCCACCTGAGACACTGCTACAGGGGTGTCTTTCTGTTTTGTGAAAGAGAAATACTGTTCTGACTTAGCAGCAATCAGGAAAAACCTCAAGATGATGAAATAGTGAGGCAGAAATAGAGTATCCTCCAAACCAGCCAGTTTGTGAGTCTCAGATGCTGTTGTTTATGTGCAATGCCCCAAAATGTCTTATTCTTAGCAACAGAACATCAGCAATGCCTGCTAAGTCTAGCAGGTTCCCTTATCTTCAGTGACAGATAAAAAATACACATTAATAGTAGTAATAATAGTAACAACAGAGTAAAAACAACACTTTGAGGTGAAGCTTTTGCAATGCAGCAAAACAATGTTGGTTTTATGGCAGTAGTTCAGTGTTTACAATTCTATGACTTACACAAAACTATTAATCTTTTCAATGGGATGTTTCTCTGGCTTTGAGTTTTTGCATTATGCTAATTTCCCTTCCCCATCTGAACTTAATGTCTGCCAGTGGATTCTTTCATGGAGCAAAACTGGCAATATATTGATTCAGTATTTTTCAACTAGGTGTATTTAATCAAGCACACCGAATATTAAAGTACAGCCAAGGGGTTTGAATCTTAGAAAGGCTGTCCTCAAAATACCCACATGCTTCAGAACATGTGAATATAGGTGTGAGCAACAAAGGCTGCAGGGTTGGCTCACACAATAGCATATAAATGTTGAGGAATAAAAGAGACAGTATTATGCAGTACCACAATTTATCATCACGCAAGAAAACCTGCAGTATGTGTACATATTCTTCCATTTTATCACTCATAACATCTGACAACTCACAATAAACAGGGAACTAACCTTGATGTGAGCTGCTGGATCTGGAACAGTCTGAATCATGTCCTTTAACAGGCCAATGTGTTTACCAGGAGCTCAGACCCCAAGGCAGCTGCGTAACAAAAGAAACAGAAGTTATATGATTATATTTTAAAAGTTTATTTTCAATAGAAATCTCTTAGCTTTTTATAGACTGACAAGAATCTTTCTTGCCCTAGAGCTCTTTGAGAACAAGTACAGTTGAAGCTCTAAGACATTTCTGTTTCCATACAGTCTGTTTAGGATATATTTCACCCAGGTAAAAACAGTCAGCCCTGAAATTCTCATCGAAAATTGGTGTTTATGGGTAATGGACAATTTTCCTGAAACAGTGAATCTGGGATATGCTCTGCCCTGCACAACCCCATTATTCACCCCAGGTTATCAGGGATTTCCACAATCCCTTCTTCCCAATTTAGACCCACGCTGCAGAGTCGGGCCAGATCTGGAGCTGATATAAGCATCATTTCACTGAACTTGTGCCCATTTACAAGAGCTGCAAATCTGGTCCAGCCACCCAATTAACAGCACTTCAGAGCATGAAGTTCTGGGATCCCTTATCTGTGTCCGGTAATAAAGTGCAGAGGGATTGGGGCAGGCAGGGTGCATTTGTCTGCATGTGCAGATGCTGGGGGACCATTAAAACTATTTAAAATAATAAAAATATGTAGTGTAAATAATGTCAAGTAGTGCTTAGTAACAAGAACATCAAATAACTGCCAGTAAATTGGGATTGATAAGTCAGGAAACTAGAAAACGTGCAATAATGTAGGAACACGAGTGTCATTTAAAGTCATCTGTTCTTTTTCTCTGTTCTCCCTAAAAGCCTGGAAATTCCCATTTCTCACACAAGAAGTTTCATTTTACCTATGACCTTGAACTTCCTTCACCTTTTAAAGCAGCAAGGTGCTATCAGAAAAATAATATTTTTCCTCAGCACTGGCTTTTCTATTTCATGATCTGTTCTCACGTTTACACCAACAACCTGTAAATCAAATCACAGATAGCTTTTACCTGTTTACTCAGAAGAAATGATGATAGAGTGACTAACACTGAGTTGCAGTTTGTCCCAGGAGCAGAACTCATGATTTAAGGGAATCACTTATAAACTACATAGTGCAATTAAAGTTATCACTGTTCAGATCTTTGTACATCTTCTCCTCACTACTTAAAGAAGTCAGGTTTGTCCCTCTTCAGATCCATGAAAACAATGTGCTTCATTTGATGTCCTCTTAGAGAAATAAAGCCAAATTCCCATGTTGTATACTTTGCTCCTTAGCTGTCTGTAGATGATCAAATGGGATACTGATGTCATGGCTTCAAGTGAAGTTTTTTCTTTCCATAGAACTTAAGCATCTTCAAAAGCAACAGACACTTGTTTTGGTAAATGCAAGCTTTCAACAGCAATGTTGTTCAAATTTAAGTCATACAGCAACACTAAGAGCACTGACAGGCTTTTCAGTTCCCTTCAGCCCCTGTAAATTCACGCCTGACATGTTGGATTTATGGGATTCATATTTTAAGCTTTCGAAACACCACACACAGAATCTGGAAACCACTAAATTTTATTTAAACTGAGCAGAAAAATATTTTTAACTCAGTGCTAGATCATGTTTTCACAGTTTGCATACTTTCAAAACTGTGTTGCCATAACAGCACCTCATCCCCAGCAAAGATGCCTACCCAAGAAAGAAGGGACTTGTGCTGCATTGGTGTTTATTTCAGTCTCTAAGGTCTTTGCTCAGCATGCAGGTATGCAGTGTCTCTCCTCCCTCCCCACGTATTTTACTTGCCTAACTTAAATTTCTGAAGAGAGCTGGGTTTAGATCAAATTTAAGAAGCCAAGTTCACTCATCCTGCTACAGATCAGAGCTGCTGGTCTGAAAACTCCTGACAGCAGTGCAGAGAATTCCTCCTCTCCTGAGCTCTCACTGCTTCTGTGGTTTGCCCAACAGCAGCAGAATTTTGCACTTGGGAAGAACATGTTGAGCTCAGAGATATGGACTCCATTCCAGAAATGTCACTCTAAGGGAGGAAGACTTTTCTTTCAGAACTCAGATTTGCTTGAAGCTATTAGAGTTCAAGACAAGTTGTTTGAACTATGCCAGGCCCATTCATAACACATCTTTTCCCCAAGATGATGGATTCTTTATAGGAAAGAAGATGACAGACAATATTTGCAAACCAGCTGGCAACTCTACACCACATAGTGTGGGAATAAAAAACCAACAAACGTTAGCCAATATAAGTTGGAAAGGTACATGTGTAAGTGTTCTGGCCACTTAACTTTTACCCCAGACTGCTGTGTAGTGGTGACCCTAAAAGGGGGAATTCTGCTTTAGACTCAATCTTTGGCAACACATGCTTCTTTCTCACCTGGATATCCATTTACAGCTACCCCAAAGTGGTACATGGTTCACAAAAGGCACAACTTCTGTCTTTTTACTCAAGCACATAATTGTTAAAAAAAAGTCGTGGCAGTATTCTGTTTTTTTTTCCCAAACAGAAATATCATTTTAATTATTTCAGCTCCACCTTTACTGGCTGGAATTGGAAGCTTCCAGACATCTGGTACTAACTTGATGACCCAGATGGTATTTATTGCCAGAAGCTCCTCCACCCCCATCCCAAATTTCATGCTGGTCATGTTTGTGCTTGACAGTCTGTCACAGGGTCTGCACGTGGCTGTACATTTTGCCCTGCATCCCATGGCTAGCATGACTCTGATGTAAGAGCCAAAATGACACTAAAGCCTGGTTTAGGCAGACATCTCTTTTCAGAAAACCAAAGAAAGGAAATCATTAACACAAGCTGGAAGTTAAGCAATTCCTTAAGTGCCTTCCTGATTTAGGGTTTTAGCCCAAAAAGATGTCATTTTAGTCATGGTACAGCTTTTCTTAGAGTTGGCAATGTCCTGAGTCCAACTGAACTTTAATTCATCCTGATTCAGTGGTACAGGCCCTATGGATGACTGCAGATGACTGTTGAGACGGGAGACAAGGCAGATATGTCCTGCTCACATCTCTGAAAAATAAGGATGGTTGGCATCAGGCAACATGAAATACTCAGGACAGAGTCTGGCTTTTGGTTTCCATGCCCCCTGATGCATCTAAAGCACCACAGAACAGTGGCAACAGTGAAATGAGGCAATATTGCTCATGAGATGGGGGACACAAATTCCCAGGACAGAGAAAATATCAAGATGAAGCCATGTGATTGTAGAAAACCAGCCAGAGCTGGCCATGCCTCTGCTGCCCCACACAGGAGGAGACAGCCAAGCTCTGGAGTCTGTTGTCTTTCTGTGCACACATGCATGCAACCCACGTTTTCAGAGTTATGTAAATACATCAAAGGGTTGCAGAATTATGTATAGCTCTAAAGTTCACCAGATGTGATTACATTGTTTCTCCTTTTTATAGTCATATCAAAAGGATTAGACTTTTTAATGTATGCATATACTGCCAAACGACTAAGAGGATGAGCGTCGCCTCTAGATGGGGGGAAGCACTCAGCCCTTTCTATTGCATTTTCACACTCATGTTACCTTGCAGGCAGGAATACAGGTCCATTTTCCATAATTTGGCATGCTATGCTCAGCTAAAAAAAAACCCCAACCTCCCAGCAAAGCAACACCAACGCAGAGCAGAGCTTGGCTGCAGCAAGTGAAACAGTCCACGCTGCTGTCCCTCCTGCCAGCAATGAATGTGGCCCAAAGTGCTTATCTGCAAAGGGTGTAATACTCAAAATACAGCCACAGCTCATTTCCAGTACTGGCTAATGAAGGGCTGCTTAATCAACGGCACAGGAGATAGCAGCACTGCTGGCCCAGATTCCTGGTGCAGTGAAACATCCACACAGTTCTTAAACACCTCCAGGGATGGGGACTCCACCACCTCCATCAGTGCTGCTGGGGCAGGGAGAGCCTGTGCCTCCCAGATGTGTGAAAGGCAGCATGAGCAGCCATCAGTGGCACCCAGCACAGGAGATTTGCACACACACAGATGCAGACACACGCTGTGGCACGAGGAGTCACCCAGAGCTGCCTCGCTCCCAGCTGCTACCAGTGATGCTGTAGGATGTTTACCATTACTCACAGGAGGTGAATCCCTCAACAGTTATGCAGACTACCCCAAATGAGTGCCAGCAGGTCCTTCACACCCCCTCACACTGTCATACAACTGTACTTGTCACATGTTTTCAGCCAGTGGAGAACTTGTCCAGAGAGACAGGGAAACAGGGAAATGCTAAAGAGTCCAAGGGAGAGCTACAATGATGCTGATGATGAAAGGACTGGAAAATCTCTTATGAGAGAAGGCTGAGACCCGGGGCTCTTTAGCCTGGAGGAGACCAAAAGGGGATCTGTTTCTCTGAAGGAGACCAGAGTGCTGGTCTAAGTGGCAGCAAATCACCTGTCAGATGGAAGTCGGGTTCCCCAGTGCAGCTAGCTGTGCTGACCCAGAGTCCCTGCAGTAACACAAGGCAGGAGGCAGCATGTGGAGATCAGTGGGTAGGAAGACTTGCCCCTGCTGTGACTCAAGCTGACCATGAAGCCACAATGTGAATATGACCATAAGCAAGTCAGCAACTGAAGAATAAGCCATGTGACTCCACCTGAGAGCCAGTTCCATCCTAACAGCAATACTCCCTCCCATCTGTGAGGGCAAAGGGATGCATCTATCTGAGACATGTCTATGCTGTCTGCATCTATGTCTCCTGGACTTCATCAACACTGAAGATGGAGAACTAATTTTCTCCTGGCAAACAGAGCTGACCTGCATACATTTTTTCTTGGAGGGGTCAATCCTCCTACAGGGAGAATGCAGCAAATGTTCCCCCCCTCCTTCCCTCCCAGTGTGGAGCTGGTAGAGAAAGCACTTTTCTGCACTGCCACCCAAAAGTATCTGTGCAGCTACTGCTTATCTCATGTTCCAGTCCACGATCTCTGGGGAGGATGCAGCCCTAAATTAGCTCATTTACAGTAGGAACTTTAGACTACAGCCAAAAATATTTGTTTTTATTAGTGCTCCCTATATAGTACGCCTCTGACCAATAACTTGTTTTATTTATTTTTCTGGCGAATTACCATGTTCTTATTCAAAGCCATAATGAGGATTATATATCAATGTGGAATGCAGTGCAACTATTCCTGAAACTCCCAACTGCATATAAAAGAGTTTGGAATTCCCCAAACGCTATCTCTTTGGTCCAGGCCACTTACAAATGTGGTTAACATGAATGAAGTAATATCTTCGGAAAGGAAGGAGACTTTTGAGTCACGTCTGACACATTTAACTACACTAACCACTTTCCATAGCTCAAGGTTTTGACTGTCTATCTTAATCCTGTGCAGGAGTGTTTGATAGTGATTACTCCCTGATGCTTATCCTGTTACAGGATACTTACACACAGGCATGGGATACCGAGGGGAGAGCTAACGAATGAATTCAACACTTTGTGCTCTCCAAATGCAAAACCACAGAGGTCACCAGAAAAGTTCCCAGATCAAGTCAAATTCCTGCCTAGTGCACTTTGCTGCCTTTCTGTTTCACTGCTCCAGCTGCCCTGATGGATTTAACTATTCCAGTTCTGCTCAGTACCACGTTTAGCTGAAGGTGTCTGCCTGGCAGCTCCACAAGAGCAAGGCAAGCAGCCACCCAGCAGCCACCATGCACTTTCTGTCTGAAGGGGATAATTATGGATCTCAGTGTTCCACAGAAATATGACTCTCCAGAGAATAACAGCGCACTGTACAAAAGCAGGATGACATCAGGAGAGGTATATAGTGACAAACAGTTGTTTTGAATGCACGTTCTTTCCACTGTTAAAGAGCAATCTTGCTTCAAACATTTTAACCCATGCTCCACTTAAAATTCCGTCTGCAGAAAGATAAGCTCACTGTAATCAAAATAATTAATAGCCAATTATTTTGGGGCTGGTCACAAGCTAAGGAAAACAAATATCCCTTTTTGAAAGACAAAAGGAAATGAAATGACAAGATCTAATTGTGGTGCACGTTATCAGCTCCTTCAACCATTCCTTGGATGGTGTCTCTTGGATTTAAGGTCATTAGAGAAAGATCTGTGGATTAACCAATGCTGGCATCTACACTCAATCCTGGTACCCAGATTTCCCAGGCCAAAGGTAGCTGTGAGAACCTTGAGGACAAATGATGTATAGAAGATTAGACTAGATGCTCCAGCTGCTCTGTCACATACCTATGCCTCTATTTTGAATTTTGTTCACAAGAGATCTGTTTCTAACAAGCCCATGAGAAGTTCTAGGCAGGAATCAGTCTTAAGTTTTGCACCACACACAGCATTTGGGTGATCCATTCGTATTTTCAACTTCATTTAAGTACCTAGTATAAACTGATGACATTAAGCAGAAAACATTACTTTTAAAAAGTCGTAACTAGTTGTTTGCGTTGTCATAACTACTTGATTAAATGTGCATAAGCAAAAATTACATACACTGTGCATTTTCAGTAATTACTGAGTACATATTTACTGCACACTACCCAACAGCTCTGCCAAAGCTAGAAAAGTCCTGAATTGTTACAGTGAAAAACAATATCTAAAATCTGAATAATCTTAAATTAGATTTATGGGAAAACTAAAGTCAAATGTAATTTAGCTTAGAAGTATATGTGCAAGAAATAAAAGGCAGTTAACATTTTCTCTGCTTTCAATAAATTTCCTTGGTTGTCATATTCAAGAAACATATATACTGTTCAGGAACAGAATGTACTGGCACTGAATCTGTTGCATGCAAGCACTCACTTTGGGGATGCAACAAATGTTTGAGTAATCTGCACTGGAAAGTTGTCCTCCTTTTTTTCCCCCTTAGGTTTCTGGGGGATGCTTCTTGTTCTAAGGAGGAAAATCATTATTTCAACGAGCAACACCATTTTATTGTTTTATTCCTGTGTATTCGGACTGACTGTTATTTGTCCAGGCTCCTGCAAAGATGAAAGCAGCTATGTGTCCTGTGGGCATCCCCTGCATCAGCAAAAAAAAAAGAGAGGGTCATCTTAGGGGATGGCAGAGAGAAGGGATGGATAAACCCTCTGTGAAGGGCTAAGCAGAAAATGATAAGAGAGGGTGATGGAGAAGTGTGGATGGCCCTGCACAATCCCTTGCAGTATTTCTGTTGTTTTCAAGCTCCACTCCAAGGATGATGACAAAGGGTCCTCAAGGGAAACAACTTTAACCCAACCAATGTGACTGGCAACACCATTCTTTTTCTTAAAGTATTCTTAAAGTGTAAATACATGTGATGATCCTTCTTCAGCATTAGTAAACTAAGCCAGCTTCCAGTAAAAATGCTCATTTGTCTACAAAATAAAGCTAAGCAGTCTTTGAAATTCTTCGGACCAATTTTCCCTTCTATTACTAAATGCTTTTTACTCCTTTTGTAGATCCTTGGCATGAAATCTTTTCTTTTTTTTTTCTATTAGTTTAATTTCTCTTGTTACTTGTGGCACTTTTATTTCAGATGTTGGAAAATAAAATTTAAACAGCTGTATAAACATGAGGTATTTATGAAATAAAGTCACTTCTATTACATGTTGACTTGCACAGCAAAAAGTGCTTCAAAACTACCTTTCAGAAAGACTAGCACTTGCATTGAAACTTGAATCTTGCTTTTTCAATACAAACTGTCAGTGCTTTATAAAAACAGAAAAATGACATATCCTCAGCAAGAAAGCACCTTGGAAGGATATAAATAATCCTCAATAATGCTTTGATTTGTGACCTTCACAGCTTTGTTTTCATTTTTATTTCAAATGCATTTGAAGAATGTCTATAAATAGCTAATACTGAATGTATAATTTTAGGCTCATTTTTTCAGTATCTGGATTGTGCAGTAGTTTGCTAGATGAAATACAGATCTGGCACTTGAGAAACTGTAAAATCTGAAGTTAAGTGTTTAGAAAAACAGCATGCTGTCAATCCAAATCTATTTCCTAATAGTGAGTGTAAAGCTGCAATGTAATATTGACATTGATATTTTACATCAATATTGAACCTCTTGCTATGTAAAGATCCAAGTTTAGCTTAGAAACAAATTTCACATGGAAAAAACACTTGTTAAAGTCGACTGAAAACTCCTAATATTATCTTTTTCTTTGTGTTGCAAGGGATATGTTTGTATTGCTCCTTACACACTACTTAAAAACAGAGGAAAGAGGAACACATTTGGCTCACCAAGCCTGATTTTTTCAGCAGGCAAAATGCAGCAAAAATAGTACAGGGGGGTTTCGCATGTAGGTAAATGAACAAAAAAAAACTTAACAAATTTACAATAATTTCAATATTTAGAAATATTTAAAATGCTATTTAGAGCTGCAGAAGTGATTGCAGGTTTCTCTCACCTCGTGCACTTTTCCAGTGGAATCCTGGAAGGTCCCAGCATGGGTAAGAGTTACAGATGGAACCACCTCTGCCCCTTGGCAGTAGTTCCCCCAAAGCCAATGGGACTAGCTTTAATGTACAAAGGCATGAGTAGCTCTTTGCATAAGGCTGCAGTTATCTTCTTACTTAGCTTTAATTAAAAATCAGATGGAACAGGAACAAATAGAGCGTATGGCCCAGATTTTCCATGGAAGCAACAGAAAGTTTGGGAATGGGATACAGAAGGGTTTTCTTCAGCAGTGGGGCACTTTCTATTCAGTTATTCTGTTAATGGTTGTTTTTATTGACATAAGGCATACAGATGGGCTTATACATTGCCACAGAAAGAGAGCCAAAGTTGATTATCTTCCTATATTTACTGTCATTCCTTCCAGCATGATGGTTCCCAAAAGCACACAACTAGCACAGGACCCAGTCCCAGTTACACTGCAGTAAAAAGCAAAACTTTCAGAGCTTTCAGCCATGGGTATCAGGCTCATCAGGGGCACACACACGTGTTTCACTCACCTCTGAAGGGATTCATGCCCAGAAGGAAGCAGAGACATTTCTAGCAGAAGGCTGCTGCAGAAAATAGCTAATTCCCTAATAATGAGCTCCCAGTCATATCCGTGGGCTTCAGATTTAACCCAAACTAATAAGAAAATGAGCAGAAGAGACAGCACCCTCAGATTCCTCAATACACCAAACTGAGAAAACCAGAAACAGGAATCGAATTCAATTGCTAGAGAAAGATGTGCATGACTAGGAGAGTTAACTAGAATGGCATTAGTAATGTGAATGATGCTCTTTATGGCATACAGAGCCTGTATGCATTTCCTAAGGACCCAGCACACATGAACTTGGAGTAATGAACTGGTTTTGGAGTGACAAATGACTGAGGATTCCCCCAGTGTCACAGCACCACAGAATCTAGAATATTAATTGCATCTTGCCTCAAGTAATTGGCCCCAACATCTTTTTCTCCACCCTTTGTGGAAAAGCAGGAGGAGGCAAGAACTGATGTTTTCAGAGGTGCACAAAGTGCAACAATCTGAAAAAAAATCTTCATTTTCATATTTCCATGTCCTAGAGGACTCTAGGACGGCTAGAGACTCACATACCACCACCTGGGGAAAAATAACATGCTGCAAATATCTTTCCCTTTGTACTAGCTCATGGTCCTAATGGATCTGACTGGAGACAAAGCATCCTTCACACAGCCTCTGCTTAGCTGGGATCAAGCAAGGCACTGTGCTCAAGGGTTATGGACCAATTCTGCCCACTTTATATTTGTGAAATGATTATTCATTAATTAGGCCAGGTTCACATTTGGAAGAAGGGAATAGCTGTAATTAGAGTGGATCTATATCCCTCTGACAGACTTCAGAGGGAACTCTAATGGCAGGATGCAAACTATAAAGTCTGCCAGGCTTTTACAGTATTTAATAGCTTATGCAGCATATTGTAAGTATATAGGCCTTTCAGTATGGATAACAACCATCTGCAACAAAAGCCCACATCTCTGCCAGGATCAGAGTTACTAAACTGGGGGGGAAAGAATTTTAAAACAGTAACCAAATCCCCAACTTGGATCAAGCATCTTTGTAACTGCATTTGGGCAGCTTCTCTCTCTAATCTAGAAACTTTTCTTTTCCCATGGATTTCTTCCCATAGAAGATAAAGAAAACACCAAGTGCCACTTAAGGAGATGCATATTTAATGTCTAGATGCAAAGTGTACTTTTTCTTCTTAGTCCTACTTTTGTTTAGTTATTAACTAGAGGAAGAGCCTGCACATGAACTTGCATCTAAGTAAGTAAAATTAATTTAATTGATGCCTTCAGTCACTCATGCTGGGGCTGGAAATGGGCACTGGTCTCAACATAAAAGTTTCTTGGGAGCCCTACATGTTTTAAAACATTACTGTGGACACCCACCAAACATCGTGGAAGTCTGTGAAACAAACAAAAGGGATTTAAAAATAGTAATTTGTGTTGCAGAACAAGAACTCCTTACAGAGAATCCCCTGCTCCTGTAAACACTCCTCATCTCAGCTATGTAAAAATGTGGCATTTGTTGTTTCAGATTCAAACCAACACCTTGGGTACCAGTTACAACCTGGTTGGAAACCAGAGGTGATGCCACCTCCCCATACAGCATGTTTTTCAAAAATTGCTCAGCACCCATCTGCTGAACTGTACTCATTTCTGTTTAAATGTAGCTCTGTATTTTCTTGCCCTTGGCAGACAGCAAATCATGAAATAATCTAGCAGCAAAGCACACAAACTCAGGCTGACACACACACACACTGAAATGCTCAGGCTCCCTACCCATAACCCAAAGAAGCCAGAAAAGTGATAGAATATAGACCATCACCTAGCCCTAATTTCTGTCTTTAATACATGCTACACGTTTCTTTCAGTTCCTTCGGCACCTTGATACACAAAACCAGTAAGTTCTCACCAACATCAGTAAACTGGACATTCCTTCTCAGACTTTTCTTTTTCTCATGGCTGTGCTGCACTGTTTTCCAGGCTCTCTCTGGCAGGAGTTATCTCTCCTGCTCGTCAGAAATGAATCAAACAGGAGACTTTGTCAAGAGCAGGACTGGACTGTTAATCAGCAAAATAAATGAACCAATAAAACTCATATAACCTTGCAGTACATAAAGTAGAGCTGCCCTGGTGGTGACAGTTTAATTCTGACTGCTCCCTGCCAAAGTTTCATTCTGGGTATGAATACACAGGTTGTCCAAAGGAGCAGCACATGCACCTTCTTTCATGACTTTTAGACACTTCTTTCAATGCACATAGTTCCAGATAAATCAGATGTTAAAGGAGATATTTATGATCTCCAGAACTCAATAAACCACATTTACACTTACAGTACCTTGGCTCTTTCTGGGCTGAAAAGACCATAAGACCTCATGTATAGTTGTATAAATAAATGAGTATATGAAATTTAGTAACAGGAGCTCTTGTGACTCATAGGAGTCTTTGGAAAAATCCTCACTAATCTATTAATAATAAAGAATCTGTAATGCTAAAATTGCAAACCCCAGCATGTCCCCTCTTCTAGGCATACCAGAGGGACTTTTTTTTCTGGTAACAGTAGCATATTCAAGACAGCACAGGCTTGACACAAGCCTAGTTCAAATTCTGAAGCCGGATACCTAGAATTAAGAGCATCCCATGCAAGATATTGGATATTCAGCAAAATTCCCAGCTCAATGTAAAAAGCTAATATTTTTTAATGAGATAAGCATGCAAGTGCCCAGTACAATCAATCATTGTGGAATTCCTGGTGTTTCTGGACTGGGTATCAAATAGTCTTCCTTTCTTCCTACTCCTAAATTAGAAACTGAGAGCACAATGAACATGGATTGAAGTTCAGAAGATGCTAGATAGGGGAGCTGGAACTTCTGGCACAGATTAAGGTGTTGCTTGTAAATTGATAGCAAACATTCAACTAAGACATCGTTTACAGTATTGACATTCTACACACTGGGATTAGGTTTCAGAATTATATCCCAGAAATAAATTGTTTTCTAGTTTGAAGATTTTTTTTCTCCCAAGCTGTCTCAGATACATAGATGTGACTGAGTCATTTGGATCACACTTAAAGGTTTTCTTTATAGGCACTAGGTCTAGGGACCTAAAGTGTTGATTGGGCTGCACAATTCTGTTACAAGGGATGCCAAACATCCAAGAAATTCAGCAGCAGTTCAGAGAACTCTGTACCCCAAAGGGCACTATCTGTCACTTTTCTACTTCACTTCAGTAGAGAAAACATGTAGATCTTTTTTTTGTACTTTTTCACTTCAATCTGACTGTCCCTTCTCATACTTCCAGCTTCCTAAATTGGACAAATAGTAAGACTGGAAAAATACATATACTATTTCATCAACCATTAAAAGAACAGTGCTGTTACTGAGAGGCCTAAATTCCTTTCTTTTCTTTGTTAGTCTTTAGCAGAGAGACAAGGGGTTAATTTCTCATAGGATTTTAGGCTCAAGTTTTCCTCTTACACCTCTTTTTGAATCCTACTTGGACCTCAGGAACAGAAGTGCTCAGTGCTGAACCCAACCATCCCTTTGTCCAAAGACTAATTAAGGCATTTACATTTTGCTCACATGATAAACCCACTTTTTGGGACAACTTTATTTATCATTTGTCCTCAGTAAAGCTTATGAAGAAAAATACCAAGCTAGGGGTCGTTTTTTGCTCAGAATAAAACAGGAATCTTTTTGTGAGGCTTTATGTGACGTACAGGCTTCTCCGTGAGAATTTGGTTAGCAGAATCTGCCCTTGAGAAAATGAGCAATTCTGCAGCTAAAAAAAAATGTATTTGAACAGAGGGAAAGAATGCATTTGTATTCAGATAACCTGAAATATTTTCAACTTATACAAAATGTGTTAGTTCTGCTAATACAGGGCTTTTCTAACACGAGCTATATAAAAACTAATTTTAAACTAATAATGTTTTAGTAGTGGCAGGCAGGATAATATTCTTCCTAATCCATAGGGTAACAACCTTTACTCTCACAAAAAATGTTGAGAAAAGAATTAATTTAAAATGTCTACTCTTCAGCCTTAAAAACCCCACAACATATTTGAGCAGCTAAAAGGCAGAAAATAGCCACAGAGAATTATGACCAAATGCCACATATTAAAAGTTCTCCACATGTGGCACAGAAAGAAACAGTCAGTTCACTGCAATTGTCTGCTTAACAGGTTGAGCCTCCATCCAACTGGTAGCAATCAGGCAGGACACTAGAGTGGGCAGGAAATCTAAAATTAGGTTTTACTACCTATAATGGAGGATTTATGGGATAATTTAATTGGCAGTCTTGGGACTGAAACCCAAGGTGGGGAACAAAAACATATTTCTGGATATACTCTATGAACTCTTCCTGTAGTGGGCTGAAAAATAAAAGTGCTGGGGAAATAATCTAAAGATGTAATATCCCCTTTCTAGTGCTAAGTCAATGATGCATTTGTATGTGAGAGGGTGGGGGTAAACTAGAGAGAAGTAGGAAATCATGCATTGAAATAAACTGATTTTTCTTCCTTTTCAGAGAATCCTGTGAATTGCTTCTTGTAGCAAGTGAAAAACTGCACGAGAGATGCTGAACAGCCCCAGAGTAAATAGAAGGCTGAAATTTATTCCAATGCTCTTCTGCATCACATAGCATGGAAGTGCACCACAAACAGCTTATTGACTGAAGCAGATTGAACTCAGCCTTTTACTCACTCACCCCAGGACAGCCATTGCCATCTACAACATTTGCTGAGCCACTTGTACTTTTGTTTTGCCATGGCACTTCTATGCTTATACAGACCTTTTAAAGCCAAACCTCAGTGAAGTAAAAAAGCAATTTATTGTCTTATCCCTGTTCACCAGGAAAGCCCTGGAAGGGTTAACATTAACTTCTCTCTGGCCGAAGGGCTGTGCAGCTGAATAAGGGGCAACAGGACCCCCTTCTCCATCTTCACATGTGTCCCACCCATGTCAGCACGAGCTACCAACGCACTTACATGGCTTATTGAATTTATCAGATGGGTTTCATGCCACCTTGGGAGGTTGAGAGAGGAGCAAGGACACTGCTCACTGCCCCAAGTGCTGCTGGCAGGTGATGGCCTGTCACTTTGCCACGGCTTCTTGCTGTAAGGTCCTCAAGCACCATGGGTCCCCAACTCCATAGCCAACTGGAATACATACCTACAACAGCACAGGGGAGTGACAGTCCCCCTTACAGAGAACATCTAATTCCACTCACAGTTTTGCAATCTCCTGCTGAGTTTCCTTTTCATTTATTTTTTTTCCCTTTTGGCAAATCTAATACTGTTTTAAAATGGCAGCCACGCATCTGGCCTCCCAACAAGAGCAAAGGGCTACCCGTTCCAAAATTATTCTGTAATGGGATCTCCACTGCAAACCTTTGTGAAGACATTAGAGCATTTGACAAATGCCTTTTGCTTTAAAACCTGGGCATGGTCATATTCTATTTGATGCTGACAAGTTTTGGGAAGGTGACAGGAGAATATACTTAGTATTATTACCATTTGTAGTGTCAAAAGGAAACGTAAACAACTGAGTCACTACAACAAACCTTGATTATTATTCTTAGAATAGCAATGACATCAAGTCATAAGCTATTGTGAATTTTAAAAATGCATTCCCCTTTATTTCTGAAAATGACATGCAGGAATAGGCTGAAAAATTCCAAGTCTGTCTCAATTTTTTCTCTTAGAACATCTTAAACTTGATTGGTATGACATGAAAAAAATCCCCGAGACAAGGGTAAAGTAACATATTCCAAAAATCAACTTTTGCAAGAGCTCTGCTGGTAGTAAGTCTTAGTAAAATAAATCTGGCCATTTGGCCACCAGCCCATCAAGAAGGCTACAACATCTCCAAAAAAGGTGTTTAAGTAGATCTAAGTGTGGCAGTTTCAAGAATGTGCTGGTGGTTTTACCATTTTTACAATTTACCAATTTTTTTGCATGTATTTTTTTGCTAACATCAACCATTCTTCATTTCTTGCTTTTTCCCTGAATCAAGGCACCAACATGGAGAAGCTTTTTGTAGGGTTTAAGCCACTCATGCTTCTTCATGAAAAGGATGCCCACACAGCCTGACACAGACAGACTTGCAAGTCATTGTTAAAACCAGGATGCTGGTGAAAGGCCAAATCAGTAGCTTAAAATGATACTGAAAATTTCATTTTTTCATGGACTAATTTACTTATATTTCAAATATAATTTAAAGTTGACTTTATATTTTAGTTTTTTTTTTCTATAAACTCCTTTTTTTTTTCCCCTGGCTCACATTTTCTACCTTTGGGGATAACATAATTAAGAAGAAAACCTTTGTGTCTTAAGTATGGCCTCTCTGTTGCCTAAACTAAAAATATGTGAAAAGTTTATAGACCTTGACAGATTCAGGGTGTGGTGCATCACACTCTCTTTCATGCAAACGCAGCCCACATCTGCGAGTAAGTTGCCTTTTCATGGAAATACAATTCAGAGAGAATTTCCATAAAAATTCACCCTGGAACCGTTCTGTTTCTCTTGTCATTCACCCAGCTGTGTTCCTTCCTTGATTGATTTTCATTTCGAATAAGGCACAACAGTCATTTTCATGGGGGGAGCTGGGGAAACTTTCCATTTTTACGTAAGAACAAACACTGTAGTCAGTGTAATGGGGCTACGTGAAATGTCAATAAACCCCAGTGTAGTTACATTTACAATCAAAGCTAGTCTGAGAAAACACTCCAACCTTTGTTGGCCCTTACTAAAGGCAAAGCAGACAGCACGCTGAGCCCCAAACCTGGCTTGCCCTGGAAGAAACAGCAGGTCTGCTCAAGGGTTTCAGTTAGAATCATAGAATAGAATCATAGAATGTTTAGGGCTGGAAGGGAGCTCCAAAGGGCATCTAGTGCAGCCCCCTGCAGGGAGCAGGGACACCCTCAACTAGCCCAGGCTGCTCAGAGCCTCGGCCAACCTCACCTGCAATAGCTCCAGGGATGGGGCCTCAACCACCTCCCTGGGGAGCCTGTGCCACTGAGCCACCACCCTCAAGGGAAACAACTTCTTCCTGAGATCCAGTCTCAATCTCCTCTTCTCTCATTTCAACCCATTACCCCTCGGCCTTTCACTCCAGGCCATTGGAAACAGCCCCTCTGCAGCCTTCCTGGAGCCCCTTCAGCTCCTTCAGCCTGTCCCCACAGCAGAGCTGTTCCAGCCTCTGAGCATCTCTGTGGCCTCCTCTGGCCCTGCTCCATCAGCTCCATGTCTCTCCTGTGCTGAGGGCTCCAGTGCTGGCTGCAATTCTCCAGGGGAGGTCTGAGCAGAGCAGAGCAGAGGGGCAGAATCCCCTCTCTCCATTGATCTTCACATACTCTCTGAGCCTGGCACCATTACTGGGCAAAGGTGAAACAGACAGATTTCCCCACCTAGCTGAGGATCCTAAAGCCAGGTTGGAAGGCAGAGGCTGTTCCCTCACTGCTTCTGGCAGGATTGGGGCAAAGCCTGGTGTTCCCCAGTGGTGCTGGACCTGCCTGCACTGCAGTTCAGTGAGCCACAGTGCTGCCCCTCACTGCAGCCACCAAGCCCTGCACCACCACACTCTGATGTGTTCAAAGGCTATTCTGACCCTGTTTCCTAAACATGAACACTAAACCATTATTTTAAATGATGGGGTTTGTATTTTCTGAAGCATTTGCCGTAGACTGAGCCTGAAAATGGACAGTTTGTGGTTTCTTTTATGAAGTTGTTTTTATCCTTTTGGAACCGAAGTGGTAAACCACTAATGGCATGAGCATTTTTCTCATTATCAGTTACAACATTAATGACTCTTATTTAAGCAAGCAGTATTTTAAAACCTTTCAGCTTGCACGTTCAGTTATTAGACCTTGGACTGTTTATTGTGTCTTTTCTTAAGAAAGTATTTTTATGGTTTTAAATGGAAGAAGCCATTTCAATACCAGGTAGCAATGTGCATCAGCAAATGGTTTTAGGAACTCAGCTCCCAAATGGCACTACAGAAGAAGTGTCACAGTCAGAATGAGAATGGGCAAGTTTAGGAGGGGTAGAAGACCAAAAATGCTCTGGCCACCAGAAAATCAAAATATATTCATAAAACAGCAGCCCAACATTTTGAAAAGTATTGAGCACGTATTACCAAGTGATTGCCAAAGGGCTGCTGTCATCTCCAGGAAAAGCAAGCATGCCACAGATATTTCCTGCTCACACTGATCCTGGGGGAACAGTAAAAGCTGGTTATTGCACAGACCTACTCTAAATGTTCTCAGTTTCATAATACACATGAGTGTTTTCTCACTGCATCCATTTTTGCTCAAAGTCATTGGTGGGCAGCATACCTAACTCAGCTTTTGTTTAAGTTCTTATGTTCTTCCAAGATAATTGGCCCTATGGGACTTTAATCTAAATGGAGTGTATCTCTGTAGGGACCTCGTAGAGGTATTTCTAATGTTTAATGGTCTCCTGAATTACTACTTTCCTCCCACTGTGAAGGAAATGGGCTCACTGCCCTCCATTTCCCTGCAGCATTCATTACCTCCAGCAACATGGATGTAGAAGGCATCCATCCCAAGCTTCAAAAATACCACAAGAGGCAAAGCATTCGCCCTCCTCGATGGAGGAAGACTCGCTCCACCACAACGTAATGGAGCAAAGGTTCCCCTCACGTGCAGTTCCTCAACACCCACCCTTTTGTCTCCTGCTGGGGTGGGCTAAGGCAATTCCCCCCCGGGGCAGCTGGCACGGGCACACACCTGCCAGCAATGTGGGAATGAGAATCTCTCTGTACGGGCTGATTTCTGCCTTTCTGGGGCAGCCATTTCTCAGGCCACTTTCTAATGTCTTCCAGACCACCAGCAGCCCTCAGACCATATGTGGGGTAGCACAGCCATAGGCTAACTGGTTAATGAGTTCTTCTCCCAGCCTGCAATAAGGCTCCCCTTAGGAGCTGGTAGACTTCTCACTGCCTGCCAGCAGGCACAGTGGAGAACCAGCTTTCAGCTGCTGTCAATACCCAATTTAAAATGCTTGTAATTACAGCAGCACAACAGTAACATTTTGTTTACCTAAAAGCTAAGTTGCTCATTCACTCCCTCTGCCCCTGGCAATCAACTGTCAGATACACACCCACACACACAAAAACGGGGTTATAATTGTAAAAAAAATTACAGGTAGCCCTTTATTTCATAGTAAACAGTGACACAGAGTTCATTGGACCCTGGCACACCACCCTAAGGTAGGCTGTGCTCAGAGCACCAGGTCCCTTCACCTCTGTGCCCCAGCCCTGACAGCAGGTAAATAAATGAAGGTGCTTCTTTGGGCACCGTGTTTCTCTGAGCTGCCTCTCTCTTGGCTGAGTTTGTCTTTTGGAAGTGTTTTAGCACAGGTAAGAGAGAGCACACAGGCTTGCCGAGCACAGAAAACTTCCAAACCAGCTCTGTTCACAAACTGGAGTTCAACATTTCTCCGTGGGGGTCTCAGCTCTGAGACAACAGGAGTGGAGCTGAGATGGTGACCTTCACAACCATCCAGAGTTGGGTTACTGACAATCCCACATCCCTCAAGCCTGTTGGGCTTTTCCTCTCTTTTCCAGACTTAAAATCACCTGTCTCACCACAAGAGAAGGACCTGATGTGTCAAAGCTGATGCACCTTGGCTGCGTCATATCCAAAATGCCTTTCAGATTTAAAGCAGAAAAAAAAATGGGATTCCCCTGCAATAGGAGGCTAGTGGGCCCCGTGAGGAATGAAAACAGGAGACACTGACAGCAAATCTTCCCTGACTTCTTGCTGCCAAAGGACTGGGGAAGGGATCAGAGATGGAGCAGGAGGGAGTTAAGACCCACATAGGTGTATTACCCAGGGCTCCTCCTCTATGGAAGAGCACACAGAGAAAGTGGAAATTCTCTCAGTTACTACAAGGGAAATTTTACCAAGAGAAAAAGCAGTGACATTTCTTTTGCTAAAAACACAGTGCCCTTAAATGCTGCAGTAACTGGGATGAATTCAGGCTTTAGGAAACCACCACAGTGAAAACCCTTGCAGGGCTTTCCAAGCCCAATGGAAACGTGATGAAGAAACAGATCAACTGAAAAACTCTGCCCCCTCAGAAGCCAACAAAGAAGCTTCGCAAGGTGTAATCCACTGAATGAAAATTCAGATTTTTCAAACTCTTGCATAGGTTATTCTGGAATGGAGGAAGAGGAATTTATGGATAGATTTTTTTCCACACAAAAGCAACTGGAATTAGAGGCAATGCTAAAGTGGGATTGTTTTTCCTTTGCAAGAGAGTGAAGGTCCAAAGGGGAACAGGACTGACAAACACCCATAAGCAAATGTGTTTGAGGACACCACTGGTTTTGAATTTCTGTACAACACCTAGGTTCTAGCTTCCTACCAAATAATAAAAAGAAAATAAATTTAAAATAGAAGTAATAAAAATTAATAAATAAAGTGAAAAGGACAAGAGTTCAAAAATTCTGTATCACCTACTTAGTTGTGATTTTTGCAGAAGTATTTGCCTTGATAATCCTTCCCATGAAATGCAGCTGAGAGTTGATATGGACGGGGATCTGGCTGGGGCAGGTGCTGCAGAAGGGTCCATCTCCATCAACCCCCCCAGAAGCTGGACACCCCGAGCCCAGCAGTGCATGGGGGCACTCACACCTCACGCGAGCATCAACATTCCCACTCCAGGGCCCTGCTTGCCGGGGATGATTTGTTTCCTCACAGGTCCATAAACATTCACAGCTTACGTCAATGTGGTTTCAGGCTCATTTTTAGCTCATACCACTTGCCTCACACAGTCCAAGAGCACCCAGAGTCAACGGTCAAAAGGAGCCTCTCTGTGCTTCAGATGAGTCTACTGATCTCAACTGTAGGGACGTGAGGATGCCAAAAATCAGTGCAGAGAGCCGGCCAGAATTCATCCGACCGTTAACAGGCAGGAACTAGCAATCACACTTTTCCACTACAAATGCTAAAACTATCCAAGCTCAAATCCCCTCCCCACAAAATTCAAATGCCTTCTATTTTTTTTTTCCTGGTGTTAAACATATGTTACATATGCCTTACAAATCTCACACACAATTTGTTTCAAAGCAGGGGCTGAAGTGCAGCAAACATCCCTGCTCTCACTCCTATTTCTGCTTTCCAAGAGAAGTGCCAGAGAAAGGATTCTATTTTTGTCAGAGTTTAAAGGGCATGGTCAGAAAAGTGACTATGTAAAAATGGCACCTTTTCATCCAACAGATCGGTTCCCAGTGAGTATTCTGAGTCATGTCTGCTTACTTTAGTGACCAAAATAGACTTTTACTACTTCTCACTCCTCTCTAGTCCTGTGGAACACAGTAAAGAGAGAGTTATATAAATCCTATCCCACCAAAACCCAGCAGGACTTTGAACTAAGGACTAGGGGCAGCAGCAAGGGCTGGAAGGATACCTGTGTGGGGCTGAGGGGGCACCACCTGCTGCCTATTGACAAATTCCATGTCAAGACACCCATCAGGAGCCAAAAAAACTGCTCCTGTGCCCAGGACAGGCACAAAGCTCATGGCCTTTCTACAGAAAATTCTGCATGGTTGTGCTTTGAGAGATTTAAGCCAAGTACAGACCCCAAGGTATCCTGAAAAAGGCAAAACCCTTTTTTACAGGATGAGATATTTGATCACTGAAAAAAAACAAAAAAACAGCAAACAACCTTAAGTACACAAAATCTTAATAGAACAGCAGTATTAATCCATTCCTAGCTTTTATGTATATATATATAAAGACATTTAGTGTTTTCATATTTCATTATTTTCAATTACATTAAAAGAGGTAGCAGTGCAGAAAGCATAAAAGGGCTTCCTGCTCCTATTTCTAATCCTTCTGTTGCTGGTGATAAAACTGGACAGCAAAAAAATAGTAGTTTTACAGTAAAATGAAGCTATTCTGTACCGGGTCAAGTTTAAAATTAAATTAATAAATAAGCAATAAGATTCATTACCACTCAGACTGTAAAACACTCTCTGCTGTACTTTTGCTTCTATTTTTTTCTTTCAATTTCCCTCAGATCAGCTGCTTGGACTTGCATCAGCCCCTAGATACAGAATTCAGTGCTTCCAAAATTCAGATGGCCTGCCATCTGAAACCCAGGATACCCAGCCCTGTAACTACAATTCCTGCCCACACTGATGGACAGAGGATTCATCTTCAGGGGCTTTCCCATCACTGAATTGTCTCAGATGGGCAAGTTAACTTGTCCTCTGGCTGGGGAGGGAATTTACACAATGCCTGTCAACTTGATTTTTAGATGGCTACAACTAGGCGAGATGAATCCTCCTCTCTCACAACACCATTTTTTTTCCAGTGTCATTAAAACTGACTTCTCCACATAGAGGAACCAAGATGTTTGGTTCCGATTTCTCCACGCTCTTCATTTCAAGAGGGTGATGAATTGTTTCACTGAAATGAATTCTTGGTTGTGCTGATCAACACCTTTGGGTTTGGGGATGTTGACATACATACTGGTGACAGAAGATCTGGTTTGTCTTGATTGCAAGAGATACAAAGCATGTTATAGTATATATATATACTATATATAGTGTATATATATATATGTATATGTGTATATATGTATATATATATATATGTGTGTNGCACTTAGCTCAAATTCCCAACCTCTCATTCTGGGCAATTCAAAAGTCACAAGAGACCCACTAAGACCAAACTAGATGCTCATTTGATATTACATCCTTTATCTTAGTTTGATACTAAATCTCCCCTTTTTTTTTATTTTTACTTTTTAAACTATGCATCAGCCACAAGCCTGTGCAAAGAAAAATCCAGCTTCTAGAAACCTTTGAGGAGCCAACTAAAATCAGAACAATCAATGGAATAGCAGTTCTTTGGAGAAATGATGGAGAACTTCTACTGTGTCTGCTTTGCAAGAGCTCAGCTGCTTTTTCAAGCAGATTTTGCAGTTTAGCCACAGTGCATGTTGTAATGCAACATATTAATGTTACTTTAGTAGTTTACTATAAATCCTTTGTGTATAAGCATAGGGAGCAGTCCATTTTATAAACAGAATTTTAAAACACCAGGTTTAAATTTATTGCAGGGTTTATTCAGAACTGACAAAGCCTCATTAGAACACAAAATTTTGCTTAGAAGCCTCTCCCTTTGCATAACTATTAGACTTCTTCAGAAAGCCCTTTTTAATAATGCAGGAAAATATAAACCATAATAGGAATGAAAGTGAATTGTTTGGTTGCCATATTTCATTTTTTGCTTTAATTTAGTGAGAGTAGTTTACAGAAAAAAGATACACTATGCAATATGCAATTTGCTAAATTCACATCATCTTTACATATGCTTTTAATTGCACCAAACCAAATCACCCTGTAACCGCATGCAGTATAGCTACTGAATACCAAAAAATATGTGACTTCATAAGAGTCTGCTTCAGTCAAATTAGGTCAAATCTAGTGTGTATTTAATATGCTAAAAATATGGTAATAAACTCAATGTGAGGCCAGAGGTATTACGAAAAGCTCAAACTGGTAAGCCTACATGACTTAAAAATTAAGATAAATCAATCGGATTTGGCAAAACCTTTTGTTGTAAGTAGTTTACAGGGCAAGAAGCCCTGAAGAAGTAAAAATCCTTGGGTGACTTGGTCTAGGTGCCCCTGCTCTGGCAGGGGGGTTGGACTAGATGATCTTCTAGGTCCCTTCCAACCCCTGACATTCTGTGATACTCCTAAACCACCACTCCCAGCATTAGAAAAATGGAAAATACCTGAACAGATAATGAAACAATGAATACTTACAGTATAGTATCAGCAAGAAAAAAAAGACCCTTAGGAACCACTGCATAAGAAGCCGAAGGAAAAGTTTCTCATTCAGCAGAAAATATATTTGGGATGAGGGGAGGTTAATAAGAAAGGGAACCTACTCCTGACCCACTCCCAGCTGCACATGGTTACTGAGGGCTGTCTGCCACCCCACTGCATCCCACCCAGCAGCACAGGGCTGCACTGAGGGCTGGGACCCACTGGCCCCTCATTACACAGCCGTGTGGTAGGCACAGCCAGTGGTCCTGGGCTTTGCAGCAGCCTCAGGCTCCTTCACACAATCACAGTGGCAGGGGTTGGAAGGGAGCTAGAAGATCATCTAGTCCAACCCCCCTGCCAAAGCAGGGGCACCTAGACCAAGTCACCCAGGAACAGATCCAGGGGGGGCTGGAATGTCTCCAGAGCAGGAGACTCCACAACCTCCCTGGGCAGCCCCTGCCAGCCTCTGCCACCCTCACTGGGAACAAGTTTGTCCTTGTGCCCCATGCAGTCTTGCACCCCGAATTGCTCTCCCACAGAGGCCAAGCTACTCATCCAGTGCAGAATTTTCTCCTGTTGCTATTTCTTGGTGAGGTGAAAACAAGCTCATTTCATTATGGACCTCTTGGAGAAAGTTGCAAACCTGGGTGTCTAAATGAAGCTGATTGAAAACACTCTGAAGCTGATGCTTGTTTAACTTGCCTTGTGCAGGTGCTCTTCATTCCCTACAAGATAACCTTTCTTTTTCACATCAGCAGCTAATTAGGTGTGTAGTTCAAAGCTACAGACTACCTGACAAATTCAGAAGATCTGAAGCACACCCAAAGCCAATATTCGCTTGCAGGAGCAGCATCTCAAAAAGAGGCAGCAGCACCTTTTTAATACCCTACAAAGATTAGAGAGTATCTAATTAATTAATCTATTAGAGAGTATCATTTGGGCAGCTCCTGCTTTCTCCCTGATAAAAGCATCAAAAGCACAGCATCTTTTAGTGGGCAGTGAGAGGCTGAAAGGAATGCTACTGTCAAGGCACTTTAATAAGCACCTGGGTAGCACAGCACTTAAGTGTCCATATTAAAAATAATCCAAACAGGAGACCTCAATTCAAAACCAAGCCCCTGGCTTTCCAGCTTCTGCACAACAGCAACCTCTCAGACATGAGGAGTTCAGCTGAAGAGCTTGTGTAGCTGCAAGTAAAGGCCCTCATTTTTAAACCATCATCTATCAAAGCCTGTTGTATCTCCAGCTAAAATGAAAACATATGTTTATTGTCTTCTCTTTGGGGAGACAATTAATATTTATATGATGCATTATCAAACAAAAAAACCAATAACTATGCATTTTGTTCCTGGAATAAGATTTTTCTTATTGAAATGAAATTGTGCCAAGGAGGGATTTCATCTGATGCAAGCAGCATGCAGGAACAATCCACTTCCCATGGTAGCTTTCTAAATTAAAAAGTGGCATTTCAGAATGGGCCATAACAAAAGTAAGTGGATGAAAAAGAATCCCACGGTGAAGTTCACGCTCCGTGCAAGAAAAAGTGCAACAAATGTCAGTAGGAGATATGCTTGCCACAGAACTGCAGGAAACAGGGTTTTTTTGCCAATCCATTCACACTTACTTTAGATCAAATACCATTTCCCCCTCTCAAACAGCATAAAAAAAAAGTCACACTGCATAAATTTTAGTTTTGAGATATACACTGATTAACAAAGGATGTTCACTATGTCCACAGCAGAATAAACCCTTCAGCTTTCATTGTGAAATTACTGTTTCTTGAATTCAATCAAGCCCTCCAGATTATATACTAAATATAAATAGAAGAGGTTAAAATGCAGTTTAAATATAACAGATATGGCCGCAACTCCATATTTAGATATACCCTTTAATTTTTTCCTATTGCCTACTTTTTACTTACATTTAAATTTAGCAAAAATAATTTTAGACTGCCATTTTTCTACCTACACTAGTTAACTGCTGTGAAAAGAAATATATTAGATTTTCTCCACTCATATCATTACCTTCCAAAATGCCTGAGCAATACAAAGTTTCATGACTCAAACCTTCAACCAAAAGGCAAAATGATGCTCAACTTCACTGGGAAAGCTGCCTGTCAAAAAGTCCCAGCTGTAGAGCAGAAAATCAGTGGGCAGCATTAGCCATCAAGTCTAAGCCTGCACCACTGACCTTCCATGATATGGATCAGACCCAAAGGGCCCTTTCTGGCCATACTCCTGTCAACAGCTTCCACCTCAACTTCAGGACACAAACCTCCACAGAGCTACTCGTGTGATGGAAGTGAGGAGTTTGCTCTTACAGCTGCATTCCACTCCCACCCCCCCAAAAAAAAATTTACTTCAAAGAAAATTAATTCAAGAAAGCATTCTGAGAGCGGAACAAACAACAAGACCATAGATAGATATTTCAAGGGAAAAAGTTCATTTCAACCCCAATATTTTTAATTACGTTCTTGTTACCTGCTAGTAACTAATGTTTAGCAATACAGAGGGAAGGAAAGGAAGGAAATGTAACATGTCAAGTTTCAGGGCTACCAGATGCCATCAGCACTGCAAAAGCTTTTCATGGTTTGGTGGTTTTTTTATCCTCACTAGAGTGCATTTAACCAAGAGAAACTCCAGTATATGGGGACCTCAGTGAAAAGTGCCCTGCAGAGGGCTAACCAATGGTGTTTTGGAGAAAGCCCAATGGGACAGGATTTGCCTCATCAGTAGCCAGGTATTTTGCTCATGTGGTGGTGTTGAAACCAGCTGGATTACACCAGTCCTCCCAGGGCTTTGTATTTGTTTACACAACTCCATCTGCACACAGAAAATAAACTGCCAGCAGAAGAGCAGGTAGTAAAAGATGCAACCACATTGTGAGGGTGAAAGCACTGGTCTTAGGTGGAACCAAAATTCACAGCTGTGGGATCCAACATGGTAGTTCAGATAGAAAAGATCTAATCTATTTACACACAGATGGCTGTAGTTGCCATAAAAGACACTAATTCCAAGTCTGCAGTCATCTGTATTTGAAGCTTATGGTTTCTATCATTGCAACTCAGTGGACTCAGATTTCTTTGGTTCCTGACAAAGTGCTCAGACTTGCTTAAAAGCAAGAGAAGCCACACAATCACTGCTGCTTATAAACCATCAGAAGAAAAACAGGTCAAATATTTATCTATTAGAATGCATCTTTAAGGGCCAAATGCTAACATAAATTACAATCCAAATGGAGTAACACCTTAGGAACAAAAAATATCACACCTAGGACTTATACTGACAGATCATTTATAAAATTCCTGTACCATGTAACTCTATCCAGTACCAGATGATTTGTTTAACTTTGGGACTGAATTGTCGGAGGTGGGGACAGATGCTGCTCAAAGCTCTAAGGCCTGAAATGCCTTTTGCACTTAGTGATTCATCTCTTGCAAAGAAAGTTTTTCAAAGAATTCCATGGCAAATTTGCCATTGCTTCCCTAACTATGTGTAAAGAGAAAATCAGAAATGTTTTTACCATTACAAGGTACCATATATTCGTTTTTATACAAGTCCTTTAAGAAACAGGTAAGATAATCAACATAAAAATGTATTTGTCCCATGTGAAGTATGGTTTTGTTTATTTTTGCCTTTACTTAGTTTCTTTTAATTAAGAGGCTGTCAAACTATCCCCCTTGATCTTCCGATCAGTTCAGGTGTGCTTGAAATAGTGTACCTAATATATATATATATATCCTGATGAAAGTTTACATACCCTGGTGAGAAACTGTCTTTGTCTACTTCACTTGTTTCAGTGAAACCAGGGAAGTGGTTAAAGGGTTAAACCAAAGGAATGTGACATTTCTCCATGTGCAGTTCATAGACCTATCCTGGTTTTCCTAATGGACTCAAAATTACATGGGGCAGAATGTGATTTCCAAACTACTGCTTCAGAGCTGAAGCACAGGGTTAATTCGGAGAAAGACACTTTTAATACAAATAAAAACGTAATTTAAAGCAAGAGCGAGCTTACTCGGACCGTGGGTTCTTAGGAAAGGCAGCAATGAATGGAAGTTTATGTTAGCCAGAACTCGCAACTTCAGCTTTTGTAAATATCATTACGTACACTCCCAGCTCTACAGCAGTCATCTGCTCACCAAAACAGACCTTCTCGCACTGGATCACACCACTTGCTCTTAAAAGTACCACAACCAACTCTACGACTCTCCTCACACCAACTCAGGTGGTTGAAGGTTTTCTTACACGCGAGAACTAGCCAGCTTTTGAAAAAGCAACAGAGGTATCGGTTAATTGAATGATTAATTGCTGTAAGAATTACAAAGACACCAACGCTGCTATTACCAACAGGGGAAAAAACGATGGCGGGGTGCAGGGGGGTGACGATCTAATTGCAGAGGCTGATGAAAAGACAGCAGCCAGCCCGAAACCAAACAGCCTTCGTGCTTTCAAAGTACATCAAGCCCCAACGGTCCAGCCTGTGCAGAGCCCTCTCCGAAGATGCGCGGCTGCCGCTGCCGCCCAGCGCCTCGGCCGAGCCCTCGGGGCTGCCCCGCTCCAGCGCCGAGGTGAGGGGCAGACACAGACAGACAGACCGACAGACCGACCGCCGCCCCTCCGCCCGCGGGGAGCTGCCTCGCCTCGCCCCGACCCGGGGGCTCCAGCCGCCGCCGCCCCCCGCCCGCCTCTCCCCGCTGCTGCCGCCCCGACGGCCGCGCCCGGCGCTCCGGTTGCGTCCCCTCCCCGTCCCTCCGCGGCCCCGAAAGGAAAGGGCTTACCGGGCGAGGAGGCGAGTGCGGCGTCCCGGAGGAGGGAGGACGGGCCGGGGCGCGGAGGGCACCGCCGGGGGAGACCAGCGGCCGCCGGCGGCGGGAGCGAGGGAGGGAGGGAGCGGGCGAGGGGACGGCGGCGTTGCCGACTGCAGTGAGTCACTTCAGTCGGAACGGGCTCAGCCCATCGCTCTGGCCCCGGGTTCCGTGCGCCTCTTCCTCTCTCCAATCGCCGAGCGCTGTAGCCGCCGCTCCGAGGCTCCCCCGCCGCCGTCGGGGCGGCCCCCGCGCAGCCCGCCGGGCACCGGCACCCCCCGGGGTGCGCGGCACCTCCGCCCCCCCGCTCCCCGCCGTCCTCCACACCCCTGCTCCCGCCGGCCTCCCCCGGCCGCCCTCTCTCTGCACCGGGGGAGGGGCGGGGGGCGGGAAAGCTCGGGCGGAACTGGAGGTGAGCGGGACCTGCCCGGGGAGGACACGCGGCTGCCAGGGGTCGGTTGGTCTCGGCGGGTCTTCCCCCGCCGCTGGAAACAAGAGCTTGTTTTAAGGGGCAGAACAAGCGTGCGGTTGTTGCGAGGACCCGACGTGAAGTCAAAGCTTGGCCTCTAACCAGGTGGCAGCAGGGCTCCAGTGTGCAGCGAGATAAATAACGGGATGCGGGGAAATAAAAGGACAGGGGAGGCCGGGCTCAGCGCCCCGTCACCCGGCGGTGCAGGGGGTTCGGAGAGGGGCTGACGCGTCCCCGCCCTGCCGGCGGCACTCACCTGGCACCAGGTCCCCCGCGGGAGGCGGGCGAGCCGCGCACGCCGAGGAGTAGCCGTCGGTGCGCCCCGTCCAGTCCCGTCCCTTCCCTGCCGCCCGCGGGCTCCTCAGCGGGGCTCCGCTCCCGCCCGACGCCACCACCGCGCTGCCCCGGCCGCCCCCGGCCACGTCTCGGCCCCAGCCTCGCCGCCGGGCATCGCCCGCCGGTTTCGCCGGCGCTTCCCAGCCAGCGGTCAGAGCCGAGAGCCAGCGTACGAAGTAGAAAAGCCAGTACTCCCTTAATTAAAAAAAATAATAATAATTAAAGAAAAAAAATAAATAAAAGCGCTTCGTTTTTTTTAAAGTAGAGCTACATAATGTATTAATTGGTTGCTATTAGCATGCAGTTTTATTGAGCATAGCACACAGAAGTCTGATTGTGAGTGAGGAGTGTTTTCAATGAAAGTGGAGTTATTTTAGCTGCAGACATGTTTACATTTCTGTGGTTTAGTCTATAACTTTCTCTTTTTCTTGCTTCAGAATTCTGCTCCATGAAGCAAAGCCCTTAGCTCCCAGACATTCCAAAAAGTCTGCCAAAATAATAGGGAAAAAAAAAAAAAAGAAGAAATAAAAAAACACACAGACCCCCAAGTCTGGGTCAGGCTCAGGACTGGGTATGGGCAGAGCAAGTATCCCCCCTCCTCACTCTCGCCAGTTTAAAAGCCTTCAGGGCTCCATTTCCTGTTTTTAAGGAAAAAATAAAGTGGGTCTAGGACTGATTTTAGACACTGCCTAGACCAGGGTCGGTGGGTGCTGAGGACCTTTAACTCTCTCTGTGCCAAAGGGTACCCAATGAGGAGTGTGGTCCAGGTAGCCACATGCCTTCCTCAGAAAATACCCATTGCAGCAAGATCACTTTCCACCCCACTGTGCATTTTCAGGTGACTAAATACCTGAGTCCCAAGCGACCACCTGGTGCACATCCACCACAAACAAGCAGAGCAGAGAGATAAAATACCCCAAAGGGGGGAACCTGAGTTCCCTCTGTCATAGACCTGCCTCAGCAGCACCCACCTCTTGAGGTCTTTTGGAGAGCCCAGCGGTCTCTTCTGCACAGGCTGCAGTGCAGAGCTGGGGACCGTGTTCCTACCTGCCCTGCTTTCCCCACAGCCACTGCCTCCCCTGCTGTGGGCAAGCAGCATCACTCTGCAGCCCTCACTCCGTGGGCGTGAAAACGACTGGAGCCAAAGCTTAGGGAAATCAAAACGCAGCAGTGTGGTTAAAATTAGGAACACGCGCTAGTGAATGAAGCGAGAAGTTAGTGGCCACCTCCCCACAAACCACCAACTCAACTTTTCCACTCCGAGCCTCGGGAGGTTGTGATAGGAATAGAAAAAGAGAGATCAGAATAAAGCATCCCTGTAATGAAGGGCTGTGTCTCCGGGGAGTTAGGGCAATGACAAGGAGAGGTGGCAGGAGAGAGGATGCTGCTGCAGCATCCAGAGCTGCAGGAGCAGGCACAGAGCTGGCTGGGGCACTCAGCAGGGCTGGATCCCACATCCCAAATCCTGCACCTCTGCCCTGAGAAACGTGCCCTGTGGCAGGGAGGAAAAAAAACACAACAGGGTTTCTTGGCCAGGCCCTTGGTCACACACACACCCCCCCCCCGACATTCACCTCCCAACCTCATCCCAAGCATTTTTAGGTATCCCAGCCCCTCTCTCCCCAACTCTCCCCCTTTTATTTTACATGCCAGATGACTCCTGTATATTTGGACCTTTTGCTTTTGAAGAAGCCAGAAAGCTCTATGATTTCCTAATGCTTAAAGAAAGAAAAGAAAACACCTTTCCTCCAAGATGTTTTATATTAATTTAAGTATGGGTTCCTGGTTCATGTCAGCCCTTGTGCAATGAAATGTCCTGCGTGGGCTGTCACACCTGCTAAATATAATCCTCTCTTTCTTTTGATATTCTGCAAAGGGCCTTTAAAGGTTCACATCCTCCAGTCTGGAGATTTAATTGCTTCATCTCAGATTTTAAAAAGCCTTGTAAATTTCTGAATTTTGTAGATTTCAAAGCTGGGGGGGGATGCAACAAGGATGCAAAGGAGAGAGGTGATGCTGAATGCACTGGCCATATAAACACTCCAACCCACCATCCCATCCTGCAGCTTCTGCTCCTTGGGGCAGACAACTTGAGCTGATTTTATGACTTACCAATGAGTTAAATATGAAAATAGTAGCCTATTTCACTATGGTAAATGCTCACCAGGGAGGAAATCACAGATTGGGTTTTATAGGAGGTAATGGAGTGAGATTACCCACACTAATGTACTTAACTCTTCAGAGAGCATAAATCCAGCAGGGAGATGGCCCCAAAACCAGTTGCTCCCCAAAACAAACTGCAGCCAGAAGTGATTTTGTCCTTACAGTATGCCTGTGGTATCAGGTTTGCCCAGTAGTGCTGCATTATAAACCCCCAGTCAGGAGGAGTGGGGCAGGCAGGTACTCCCATAGAGAGGTGGGGGCTGAGCTGCCCCTAATCTAGGTCCAGAAAATGCCCAGGAGGATGCTAGCAGATAGGGCAAGTGGGCTGTGTGGTGTTCTGCATCCCTTACCATGTACCATTTCACCACACCACACACACACACACACACACAGTGCCTCTCAGCAACACGTTGATGGCCACAGACTGCTCTGTAAAACTTAGTGATACATAATTCCTGGAATAATGCAGCAGAGTGAACCAGGTTTAAAGCACTGTCCAATAAAACAGTCTTCTGATGATCCTTTCAACCTTCTATGTGAAAATCTTCAGTCAACATTTCTTCAGAAAATAAGTGATTCCTTCTGCAGTGGAGCACAGGGTAGGGAAGGGATGGAGGTAGGGGTCAGTCACATGAGAGGCTGAAGCATCAACTGATCACATGGCCAAGGATCTCAGTGCCATCCAGTGCCAGGACAAGAGGCAATGGGAGTCAGCTGGAGCACAAGAGGTTGAGGGGAAACACAAGGAAGAACTTGTTCCCAGTGAGGGTGGCAGAGGCTGGCAGGGGCTGCCCAGGGAGGTTGTGGAGTCTCCTGCTCTGGAGACATTCCAGCCCCCCCTGGATCTGTTCCTGGGTGACTTGGTCTAGGTGACCCTGCTCTGGCAGGGGGGTTGTATTAGATGATCTTCTAGCTCCCTTCAACCCCTGACACTCCGTGATCCTGTGATCCTGTGATTTTGTGATCTATTTGCTCTGTCACAGTGGTTGTCCCCAGAGCTGGCCCTGGTGCCCTGTGCAGGGACAGGCTCCTCCATGCAGGTTCATTTCTGAAGCTTTCTCTCACGAGGAAGGTGGAATCTTGCAGACAGTAGCAGATGAAGAGTGGACCTTTTAGTGAAGACTCTTTTTCAAGAATGTCTTGTGGAAAGAAAAAAAGCATTAATATAATTTTCCATAACCTTAAACACATTTTTCAAAACAGAAATTTGAAGCAAATAATTAAAAAATACTGTGTTTCCACATCTGATAAGAGCAAAAAAAATCACAAGCAACTCTTTTTCCATTTTTTCCTTGTGTAACATTTTTACCTTGGAAAATGCAGTCCCAGCACCTGATTTTCTCAGTAAATTCAGAAGGGATTATCATTGTACCTAGGAAAACATCTTTTAAGATGAACTAGTGTAGCAACAAAAAGGGGACACCTTTAAAAAATATTACCTCACAGGTGTGGATGACATTCACCAATGAAGGTTCTTCTACTTGAAAGTACTTTTTAAAAAGCACTTTAAAGTACTTTTTTACTTTTACATTAAAGCACTTTTTAAAAGTACTACTTTTAAACCAAAAGAGATAAACAGCTATATAGAAACAGCCTATTGCCTCTACATTAGTAGGCAACTATTTTAGGATGACTTTTACAGCACTTGTTTTATTTTAGTCACAGTCTGGCCACTGGCAGCATTTTATCAGTTTCTGAGAAGCCCACTGAAGGCACTCCTATGAGACTCACTTTAATTAGGGAAGGAAACAAATAATTTGCTATTAAAATGTTGCTAATTGATGATTAACGCTGTTAAAAAGCATTTTATTAGGAGGCACACTGCAACTTAGCTGATTAAATACGTGGTTAGGGAAGGTATTTGGATGAGTGTGATATTGGTCACCAGGTATTCACCAATGGATATTCAGGACTGCTTAATGATGGAAGAAATTAAAATAAGTCAAATATCTGATCTGAGTTACAGGAAGGTTGAGGTGCTTTCCTGAACACCTCCTAAACATCTCCACTCTCCAAAATAATGTGAAACTCTTAGCTCCTTTCCTTTTATTTTCTCAGGTAAGTCCTGAACTAAATAAAACTGAAGATCAGCCCACTAGGCAAACTGAAATAATGATGAAATCAACTCCTGTGAAAATTTCCATGGCCAGATCTGAACTTCTGACTCATTCTCAGTTTGAGGAGCCTTTTCCTGTTTTATCCAAAGCATTTTCCCTCCCCTTTCCAAACAGGCATTTCTTTGCATCACTGCCTAGATTCAAGGAATAACAACTCATCTGGTGAATCAACACAGAAATGCTGAGCACTGCATCTTCACAAGAACTGCAAAAGTCTTCCCCACGTGGCAAAAATTACTAATAAAAAAGCTAAAAGCTGAAGCATTTTCAAAAAACAGAAAGACAAAGCTAGGGTGGGTGACAAAAATGTCATAATTTCTGAAGTATGCATTTATTTGCTGGTGAAGAGTTCAGCCAGCATACAGAAATTACTCAGGTCAGGATGGGTGTTTAAATATAAAAGGCTGCAGATAAATAATGCAGAAATACAAGTCTGCCCAAAAATTAAAATGTTTTTCAATAGAAAGTCATTCAGTTTAAATACCATAAAGTTACTTGCTTAGTATTTATTCATGTCCTTACATTTTTGCATTTTCTTTGATTACCTGGTATACAGTGATCTCTGAGGAGGCCCACAGATTAATACAAATGTAAATACATAGAAAATTAATATCCAGATAAGTAAAATTTCTGTATGATTTACATTTGTGAATTAATTTAATTGTCTCTCTTCTTTACATCAGTCTAGTATTAGGAAAAAAACTAAATTTTGCTTTCAGGTGTATGGAATCACTCCCACATAGAAATACACAGGTCTAAGAAACTTGATTTTAGTATATGGATTTAGGTCTTCCTCTAGACCTATCTTTTTTTCAGCTAGTATAATCATTGCATAAAGTTTAGTGATAAATGAATAGGAGACACTTGCTTTTCCACAGCCACAACTATATGCACACACATGCACATATGGACACACACAGAGGTTTTCACACCTACCTTGTGGCAGTAGTGCAGCCAGTTACAGAGACCCTAGAGATGAGAGCTCTGCAGCAGCAGGCAGGTCAGAGCTCACTCTGCTGCACTGCTGGACACTGAGCAGGTGCCTCAGCAAAGGCTCCCTCTCTGCTGGCTGGAGAGGAAGGGAGAGGCCACTGCAGAAGGTGACTCAGCTGGATGTGACACTGAGTCACCCTCTGGATGAAGCACAGGGAAGGGAGAGACCCACCCCCTCCTGAAATGCAGCTGCTGAAGCTACACATCTGAAGTAGATGATGGAAGCTGCTGAAGCTGCAGGACTTGCTGATGGGGGGACCCACCTGCCTGGGTGGGCAGCTGATCCTTCTCAGGCAGCACCTTGAGGAGGTCTCCATTGCAGACTGGTTGATGGCACGTGCTCTCTATGTCCCATCACCACTTCTCTCAGCACAAACTATTTATATTCCACATTTCTTTCAGATGCAGTCTTCTGAAATAATAAAAAAAAAGAATGTTTAATTCAGGACAACCATTTGGACTGGATTAAATGAAGTCTATTTGTTCTGTCACAGATGACATGCCAGAGTCCCATTGTTTTTTGACTTACAACCTCAGAAAACTTTGGATTACCCCACAAAGGGACATGTTCTCCTTGATTTTGTATCTGAGCTTTTGAATTAATTGGAGAACACTGAAAGATGCTTGTAGGTCAAGAGGAGACCAGGCTCACATGCACTGTTCACTGCAAAAAAAAAGCAAAGTATTCAAAAGCATATCTCACTCTTGAAATATGCTTCTGATGCTGTGGTTTTACAGCAAAATTGGAGAATAGGTTCTTCTAAAGTGATTTATTTTGTCAAATGACACCCATAGCACAAGTGTGCTGGACATAATGATCTGTCATCATGTGGCTCCTGAAGGATGGCATTTTCCCAGAGCAATGACAGCTATGCATGAAGGCTGGAGAAAGCCTTTGCTGCTCACCTTACACACATTTATTTGGTGACACACACAGATAGAGTGAATATCAGGACAAGGCCCTCCACTGAAAATACTAAGAGGAGTGTCCATACGTGTGCAACAGATGATAACAAGACAGTGACACAAAACAACTGCAAGAAATCCTGTAGTCTTTCCTGCCATTCATCAGAATAGATTGGCAGAATTGGTGCCATCTGGCTGTAAGATTGACGGTATTGATACAGCCTAGGATAAAATAAAGCTGTTCCCAATCTGAAGATTGCAAACACTCACCTTAGCCCTGTGTCAAAATTCTGACCTGCTTTGCAGCTCAGAAAATCCCTGTTTTAGTGAAACGAGTCCTTTCTGTGCAAGCAGTGGCAAATGTCACACCACTACCATGTTGAAATTAAGAGGAAAAAGAGAAAATTGCTCACAGGGAGCCAGGCAGATGGATTCAGCAGCAGCTGCTGCCTTTGCACATCACTTTGGTTCACTGTCCAGCCCTTGTGTGGGGATCAACAGGTACCTATTGACTCCTCCTGCATCCTTAGAGAAGGGCTGTTCACTGCTGAGCTTCGTGTTTCCCTTTTCCCAAACATGGCAATAATAAAGAAATAAAAAGCTTTGCTTTATTTCAGCCAAGCTCTTTGAAACAGAGGATGAAAGCTACTTCCAATGATCACTTTAGATCTCAGACTCATGAGAAAAATAAAAAAAAATCTTGTTTTTCTTAAAATCTAATTGAGAAAGTTTAACAATCACTAGGTTGTTGTGCTGACTGCTGTCATCATTTGGAATTTCACATGGAGCTTCATTTTGAACAGGTTGCTTTTTGCTTTAGTTTCCCTTTGCACGTATGAGAAAGTTTTTTGCACATTTAAAGCATTTCATATTTCACTGTAATGACAAAGTCGTCCAATGTATTGAAAAGTTTGCTAAAGTATGTGGATGGGCTTTTTTTTTTAATGAAAAGAACAGTTGGTTCTGCAGAAGCATGGGAATTTTTAGCAAGCACTGCACACTTCCCATCAGAAAGGAGTGAAAATGTTCCCATTTTTCCAACCAGCCTGCCATTGATGTGAAAAGTGGGCAGAAGGACGTGTTCTCAATGGGACAATAGCCATTTTTTTCAGAGTAAAAGGGGACCTTAGGGTGTGGTGTTACAACAGTAGAGATGAGAAGAGAAACTTTTAAGAAAGAAAAAAAATAAAAGGAAGAATTTACACAACCCTTGACTAAAACAAGAGCCTTTGGGTAGAAGTAGCCATGGCAGTGTATGCAAACTGCAGCAAGTCCCAGGACAAGGCAGCAGAAATGCAAGCCAGGGAATGCCTAGCTTTGTGCTTGTTTTGCATAAAAGAATGTTTCTGTGGAAATGTTCCTTCTCTTGATCTTTTCTTGACGCAGAAATAAAATCACTTGCAGTCAAATAAAAAGCTGGGAACAGAACAAGCAGTCTAAAGCTATATCACACTAGATAAAATCCCCTAGAATTATCTGCGAATTCATTGAAACTGTATTTTATTTTATTTTTTTTTTCCGAGACAGACTCTTTGTTGAGGAGGTAACGTATAGATGAAGACAGTGCACTTAAACTCCAAAGTCCCCTTGGAGAGTTCTTTCTGGTATAAATCTGCTCTCCTTTAACGTGGATTATAAACAATCTACATGATATGCACCTGGTTCTGGCAGAGCCTCTGTTATTCCCCTCCCCAAAGCAGCTTTCTGAGGAGAACACTGCATTTCAGCAGCCACAGAAATAATGCTGCAGTTGGGGATCTCTTGCGCCGCTTTCATTTTTCTTTCTTGCCTTTTCATCTGAACTGAACCACACCTCTCTAAAAATACTCACTTTCTTAATGAAAACCATATTTTTGGGCATTTTCCCCCCCCCGTGTGTGTGTATGACCTGTTGAAATGCCTGCACAATCTTTAATGTCAGATTCAGACGACACGTGTCTTATGAAAGTCTGGGACCCAGCTCTCAGCGGGGCCTCCCAGATCTGTCCCGTGTCTTTATGAGAAAGAGGGACAAAACCTTCTGGTTTTGGCATTTTATATTGGAGCCTGCTTTAAGCTAGGAGAAAAAAAAAAAAAAGAAAAAAAAAGATAAAAAAAATAGCAAAATATTATTTAGACAGAAGAGATTGGGTTGAAATCTGGAAGCTATTCAGTGAGGCTACGGCACATGGCAGCTTGACTGCAGCAAGAGATCACATTACGCTGCCTAATTACACATGAAAAATGTACACATCACTTTTCTCAAATGCTTGGAAAAATAGATGTTCAGATGGCAATTGCAAACTCGTAACCGAGCCAGTTGTGCATAGTTGGAAAGCTTCACAAATGGCATTTCAAAAGCCTGCATTTTTATTTTTTTTTACAATATAATTATTTTTTTTTCAGTGTGTGTGTATGTGTTCATAAAACAACTTCTAAAAAAAATCTTCTAAATTTATCAGGCAGTTGCACTGCAGGAGCACAAAAGGTGAAAATCCAGCGTGTAAGTAGAAAGAATGAGGGCCTGATGCTGTCTCCTTGTGAGCCAAAAAGCAGATGGAAGCAGGCTTCCTCAGAAGCAGGGTTTGGTCTGCAGGCTCACTGCCTTCATTCACTTACATGGCCCCAAACATTTGCACGTTTGTTGTAAGCAGTTGCTGCACTTTATACCTTCCATGGGAGGTGCTCCTGGGACTAAAGGTAAGCAGAGTGCCAAGTGTTTGCAGTACCAGAGGCATTGAAGTTGTGTATATATTCATATATATATAATATATATAAGAATATAAATCTATTTGAGAATATATTANTGTGTTTATATTCTTATATATATATATAAGAATATATATATATATATACATAATATATTTTCATATATATGCCTATCAAATCTGTAGAAGGGAAGTTTCTCCATTCACGTGGAGCTGGTAATAAAGAATTTCATTTACTAGACTGTGTAAGTGTGAAGCTCTCCTGTCGTCACCACCTCCTCCTGGCCTCCTCTCCCCAGGGTTAATTAATTCAATTAATTAAATCAATGGGTCCTTTTCTGCCCCACTCCAGCAATGTGTTTGCCATTTATCCCATCAGTGATGGGCTAAACCAGTTCAGAGCTGAATTTGATGGAGCTCTCCTTTTGTTTCAGGCAGCTTGAATGACATCTGCTCTACTTTTTTAGCTTAAATATGAATGTTCAAAGGCGACTGCTCCAAGGGAGGAAACACTTTTCCAAGCTATTTCCCAAGTTTTGCTATTTCAATCCTTCAGTGAGAACGAGCTGCATGAAAGTGAATTTGCAGGGAAAAAAAATATTATTAGTATGCCTGCCTGCCTCCCAGACTTGGCTTTTCCTAGAAGACTCCTCAGAGCAAGCTCCTCCAACAGCAAAATTCTGCACTGTGGGCAGTGGGCAGTGCCAGTCTGAGTGAGCACAAGGGCAAAAGCCCTCCCCAGAGCCCACTCTACTTACAGGGCTCTCATGGGGATGCTCCCTCGGAGTGATTTCCAGTCCTTCTCTTCTGGAGCCAGCGACCGGTCAGACCTTGGCTGAACTGCTAATCCTGACAGACAAAGAGGAAAGAACATCTTGTAAAGTTTGGGTTGCTGTTGTTATTATTAAAATGGACTAAGAGCAGAGGAACTGGCCAAGCTATCTGGCAAAAAAAGGAAAAATGACCTGCAGAAAAGTCTTTTAGAACAAAAATGCTCCTTTCTGCATATGGGAGGTCGCTTTAGTGGGAAGAGCTGCACCAAGCCATATACTTTCAGTTGGAATATGGCTTGTTACACTGATTTTACCACCACTCTGGTGCATCCTCTCAGTTTTTCCCCTTTTATGGCATGGCTGAAAAAAAATAAAAAAAAAAAAAAAGAAAACAAGAAAGAATAAAAAAAAGAAAAAAAGAAACGAGAAAGAAGAAAGAAGAAAAATGAAAAAAGAAAAAAAGAAAAAAAAAAAAAAAAAAAAAGAGAAAAAAGAAAGAAAAAAAATGAAAAAAAAAAAAAAGAAAAAAAAAAAGGTGTTTTGCTATTTGCATGGCCTGTGCTGGCTGCAATCCTACATGAGAAATATCTGTCACAGAAGCATGAAAAAGATGCCCAAATTCTGCAGGCAGAATAGAAATGTGAAATCACACACCCTGCCCTGGACAGGGGCAGCTTTCCTGATTTACCCCAGAGCAGGGGAAGGATGGGGGGCTCTGCAGCACCCACCTGGGGCAGGGTAGGAAACCCTCCTGGAGCAGCAGCCAGGGAGGAGAGGGATGCCAGTGAAAGTGGGAGCCACAACCACATGAAGGCACACGCTGTTCCCCTTTGGAGCAGGCAGGAAGCAGTGTGGGCAAGAGCTTCCTTCCTGGGTTAGCCTCTAAAGCAGTCTGGAGCAGATGGACAGGGCTGGACTGGGGCACTGAGCAAGTGGCTTGGCCCCCATCCCCCCCGGGTGTCTCCCCACGGTGTATTTTGTGTGCCACTGTGGTCGGAGGTGGCAGTGCCAAGCTCTGAAAGCACTTCAGCCAAGGCCAGCCCACCCTTCCAGAAGGCTCAGGCTTGCATGTGATTGATGAGAGCTGTGGCAGCCCTGCTACCCAGTCCCTGTTTGTGATGAATTTGAAATAAAATGAATATTTTCTGTTCTACCTCACATTCAGAAAGGTCACTGGTAAAGAAGAAGGAATGATCACAGGAAACAAATCACTTCCTTTGGTCATCCCTCTCACCACAGCCACGTTATTTTCAACAAATCTTATTAAAAATTATACAACCCTGTCTTTTCTGGAATCTATTTTATCGAATAAGTACAAAATAAACCAAGAAAGGAAAATGGGCCATTTAGAGCAGCTCTTTTTTCCTGAAAGTGATTTAGAAAAACAAGCCACAGGGGAATGCAAATGGATTTCTAGAACTGCTTCCTGCGGCCATCTCTCTCTTCGTGTGGAAGAGAGGAATATATTAAGTTAACCAGCTGCATTGCTTCATACAATAGGAAATTATTCTAATTGTTCTGGTCACCAAAAAATAGATTGTCTCCGAGGTTATTCCCATTATCAGTGTTATTTGTTTAATTCCTTGCTGCAGGCAGCTTTAAACATCACTTTCCAAATTCTGACAAAGGCAGGGATGTATATTTAGCAGAAACTGACCCACCACATTTAAGGATGTTTAGGTTCCTTTGTCTCAGAGTCAACTGGGACAAGAATATGTCAGAGGGAAATTCTTCATATACATATTTTTCAAGGTTCCAGATCTCTTTTAAGTGTTTACCACTTTACTTACCATCTAGAAATAATTAATACATCTGGAAATCTTATAAGCAAATGTGAAAAAATCTCTTTTTTTGCAGCTCTTTCTGTTTTGGTGGTAAGAAGTGAGTCTGATGTTTTTTTACCATTATTGCATCACTACCATTTTTTATCAGCCACTTCTTACTTCACCAGGGCCAAGGTATGGCCCAACACATGAAAAAAATAGAATTTTGTACTGAGAGATTACATATAAATGAAGAAGAGTTGTAAACAAAGAAACATCATCTTGGGCTTTGACCAGACGAAAGATTTACATTCCAAACTCAACATTATTTCAATGGGAATTAGATGTCTAAAGATGGATGACTTCTTTGGCATGAGAAGTGAAACTACAAGGTATCCCAGAAGTCTCACCATATCTGAAAATCCTTCAGCCATGGGTAACAAATAACAGGTAGAAGTGATCCCAAACAGAAATCCTCAGGAGAATCATGAGTCTTGTGGCTTTTACTGGGTAGAATCACAGAAGGTGTTCTTGGGTTCAATAAAATAAAATAAATAAAAAAATACAAAACACCTCAAAATCATAGTTCTGTGATATATAGAAAACTCTGGAAACCACATTAAAAAAAAAGTGTCACTGTATAAATTGTCCCATTTGGTTTCCTCCTCATTTCTGTGTTCTTTTGTCACGATTTAAAGTAAAGCAAATAACGTTTCTCAAACCAGTATTATGCTGACATTCAACAATTTGGAGTATATGTCCCTGGAATTTTTTATAAAGTGCCATTTAAAAATATTATTTTTCCAACATGGTGCCCAAAGGAAGCATTCTGGCCGATCAAACAGCCCTTGTAGCTGCTTGAAATGCTCACACAGCATTTCTCCAAATAAAGCCTTGCATGAGAAGGAAGCAGCACAGGGGCACTGTGAAACACCAGTTAGCACCTACATAAAACTGCTGCTGAGAGGAACTGCACCACAACCCTGGCAGATCACAGAACTCCCAGTCTTGTGTGAGCACGGAGTGGAATTGTGTTAATTTGTCTCAGAGGATGCAGTTGCCATGGGCCTTTCTTGTCTGCAGAGAATCCAGCCTGGCGCACCGAGATGGTGCACACCAGGAGACCTGTTATGGGAACATGTTTTTCCAGGGGGGTGCTTTCTCATTTCCACAGCTTTCCTTAGGCCCTTCACATTGCACCAGCACAGCACAGGAGAGACATGGAGCTGATGGAGCAGGACCAGAGGAGGCCACAGAGATGCTCAGAGGCTGGAACAGCTCTGCTGTGGGGACAGGCTGAAGGAGCTGGGGTTGTTCAGCCTGGAGAAGAGAAGGCTCTGGGGAGACCTTAGAGCACCTGCCAGTGCCTGAAGGGGCTCCAGGAAGGCTGCAGAGGGGCTGTTTCCAAGGGCCTGCAGTGAAAGGATGAGGGGGAATGGGTTGAAATGAGAGCAGAGGAGATTGAGACTGGATCTCAGGAAGAAGTTGTTTCCCTTGAGGGTGGTGGCTCAGTGGCACAGGCTCCCCAGGGAGGTGGTTGAGGCCCCATCCCTGGAGCTATTGCAGGTGAGGTTGGCCAAGGCTCTGAGCAGCCTGGGCTAGTTGAGGGTGTCCCTGCTCCCCGCAGGGGGCTGCACTAGATGCCCTTTGGAGATCCCTCCCAGCCCTAAACATTCTGTGATTCTGTGAAGAAAAGAGGCAAAGGTCTACACTGAAATTCACTCTGTGTCCAAGTGTTTTGTCCTTATGTCACACTGGGTGTTTGCCACTGCAAGATGTCTCTGCGTGTTTGGGAAGAGACGAGGCAAACAGAGATGTGCTGAAGAGCAGCCCGTGCTGCTTTCTTCCTTTCCTGGGCATATTTCTGCTAGTTACACAATACTGTCTCTGTGAATTCTGCAAGTCATCAAGTGCACCGGAGCCCAGGCTGCATTTGCTAGAAGCTAAGGTGAATGCTCAGCAGGACCTGGCTTCCCAGCTGAGAGTATGAGCCTGTTTCAGTGCCACACACTCCTCTGGTGCCTCACAGGTCAGGTTAATGCTACCCTTGGACTAATCCAGCGTCTTGGGGCTATCTGAAGGAGCCATCCTACTCCCAAACCTGCCTTGGACTGAAGCCTCAACACCATCTTGGAAAGCAGGACAGGTAAATCTTCATGGTAATATAATTTGACTTGCTTACCCCATCCTCTTTTTACCTTTGTGGTCCCTCATCTTTGCAAGCCTTCAGAATTTTTAGTTTAAAAAGGAATTACAGAATAACTCCTGCCATTACTAAATAACACAAAAGCTGATAAACTGTTAAAAAAACAAGAGGGACTTGCCAAGAGACCTAGATGAGACGTTTGTTTTTGGGAAACCCTCTGCACAGTACAGTCCACATGCACACTTAATCACACAGAGAAACATTTACTGTAGGATATATTTTTAGGCAATTTTTCAAGTGTCAGATTTCCACTGGGGTACAGCACTTGTCCTGTCATAACTAACTGTACAGAAAATATTAGTCTGGAGCTGGCCTGCTCAATGGTGGAGGGAATGTGTTACGCCCAAGTTCAAGAGAGGAGCAGGGTCTCTCTCTGTGTGGGCTAGTGAAGACTAAGCACATTACACACATATTTGGCCATCACCACCAAGAAAGGCCATGAGCTTCCCTCACAGTGCTTGGTCCTGGAGCTGAATAGCTTTCAGCTGTGCAGGATGCTGCTTGGCTGCTCCAAGATATGAAAAAAAAAAAGAAGATCAGTGCAGAAGGGAGGTAGGATATAGCAGGGTATGAATGTGACAGCCAGGGAGCTGAACAGGGGTGGAAAACCTAGCAGACCCCACAGCTCCTGTGGAGAGGGTGGCTGCCAAGTCACACAGACCTGCAGCACGACATGTCTCCCACCCTGGACCTCAAGCCATGCCAATACCTCGTGCTTTCATGTCTCCTTCTGGCTGCCTGCCACCCCTCTCTCCACGAAGGGCCAGCAGCACACACTGCATCTTCCCCAGTGGCCTCTGTGCTCTCCATTTGCTTCAAGCCTTTATGGGGTTTAAGAACAAGCCCAACCAAGGGACAGGACTGATGTGGAGGTTGCTGAGTAAGTCCTCTGGCACATAACCATTGCAATTTCTCCTCTGGCTTCATGGCTGGGGTGCCTGAGCACGCCCAGAGTGCAGAAAGCACCAGTCCCTGATCAAAAGGAGGAGGACAGCCTTAAAGCACATGGCTCTGTGGCAACAGGGATGGGTTGGAGCATGGACTGGAAGGGTTTTCTGAGTGAGAGACTTACAGGACAGAATGTCAAGTCATCTACAGTAAAGGTACTTGAGTTTTATTGTGTTTTGTTGTTTTGTTTTTTTAAAAAGAGGGGGATGTTGTTAGCTTGGATAAATCCTTCCCACACATTCCTGCTCTGGCAGGGGGGTTGGACTAGATGATCTTCTAGGTCCCTTCCAGCCCCTGACATGCTGTGATTCTGTGATTCAAGACAGTATAAAGTTGGAGTAGGCATCTTAAAGGCAAATCAAGTGGAACTCAGTTTTTAAAAAAATTGCACTTTTCAGACCTGGGAGAACCTTCCTGCTAAGCATCTGGCAAGGCCTGAAGTCTAAGTGGAACAACAGTCAATTAAATCCTAGAAAAGTTTTTGGTAACCCCCTGCAAACAGGTGATAGTTATTTTAAAGGTGAATTCAGACATTGTGTACAACAAGAAAGTGAAAATAACCCTGTCAGGCTCAGCTGATACTGGTGCCTGACTGAAGGGCTGTCTGCACAGTAATTCACCCCACTGCTGTGCTCTAACATAGAAAATCACTTAGCTCTGGGCTCATTTGACTCCAACACCCACAGGACAATGCTGGGGGAAAACTCTACCCAGCATAGCTACCCCAAGGCTTTCTATGTGTCAGTTCTTGATCTTGAAAGGTCCTTTTATCCCAGGTTTTTGTGTACTGTGTGTGTCACAGCACAGTTCTCAGGGTAGCCCATGGCTGGCCTGTCCATACTGCAGCAGTGTGAAGCATTGACCCACCTCCAGCAAATACCTGTGAGCTGCAACTGATGATATCTGGACTTCTGTCCTCTGCTGCCTGATGTGTCTGGCTGAGGAGTTCTCTGTTTTCAGGTCCTTTATAAGCTTTCTTTCCTATGTCAGTCCTCTGATGCCTAACATGGAATAATAATAATTAATAATAATAATAATAAAAATAATAAATATCTATGTGTCTCCATCAGCAGCATCAGCAGGGTGTCCCTTCTCTATCTAGGCACTTTCTTTAACAAAACTTGCAGCAAACTTGAACAAAACTATTTGAGCCTGCTACCAAATGTCAAATCTCACTGAAAACGTACAGTAAGTTAAAAATTTAATGAACACATGAACTAAAAAGGCAAAATGCCAAAGACAAATATGCAAGTCCACTGAGGTCTCACAAGCTTTGTTGCCCTTAGCATTCAGATTAAAAGTGCATGAAACTTCTACTTTAATTAATCTTTAGCGAGATGTGTTAAATTATTCAATCTTCTTTCAAACCATTAGGCAGGACAGGCATATTGGGAAGAATCCTTGATTTACATATTTTGTAATTTGCCCTGGTTTGGCTTAGTTTCTTATATTCTATATAAAAAACTGTATGCACACAAAGTATTTAGCTATTCGTGTGGATGGCTTTATCAGGCATAAACACCTCTATATTTGATATTTTAGTCATGCTAAATTACAAACACTTATATTTCTCCTTCTCAGACAAGTATTGTATGGGATGAAACATTTTCCTTCCTTATCCTTTACAGATTTTTTGCTTGCTGATTATTTTCCTTCTTTTCCTTTCAACTAACTGACTCATTAACACAATTTACAAAGCAGTTGTGAAGCATCTGAGTCTCATATCTTTTACTCCACTGTGCTTTGGTTTCATTATATGCAGAACACACTTATCAAACTGACAGCTCCTTGGGTTGAGTCTGTCTTTCCAAACCAGAAAATACTATCTTCATTTTTCATTTCTGAATATTTTCAGTATTTTAAAGACATCCTGCTATAATGATACTTTAGAAAAATAAATTTTTAAAAAATCTATCAGCTGTGTGGACTATCAAGATTTGCATAAGCAGAAGATGTTTTCTAATTTCTTTAAGTTACAGTGTTCAAATTAATGAAGCTGAATGGAGAATAACTGTTTAAATGAGTCCATGAATGAAAATAAATCCTACACAGACATCATATGCAGGATTATCTTCTCTAGCTGGTGATGATGACTCTCCTGAGAAGCATCACCTTCCTTTACTGTATTCCTACATTTTGAGTGGCAAAACACTATCCTGCTGAAGACTATTCCCTTAAAATTATTTAATGGCTACTAAAATAAATAAACTCAGTCTGTAACAACCTAATCTATAAAAACATATTCAACAAAATTAAAAGATCAACATTAGTCTTTAATTGTAGCCCTTAGGAAATAGTGAAACATCCACAGCCCACACCAGACCAGTTGTGAGAGGACCATGTGGAAGGTAATATCCAACACCCTGCAGAAACCAAGGAGGGAAATAATTTCCTGTTCTGCAGATAGATCAGATCACATGCTGCCAGGACAGGGAGAAAATTCAACCTAAACCAACCTGCAGAAACTACCTTGTCCCCCTCTGTGCCCTACCACAAAGGATTTTTGCCCTGTTTCTGGCTGTTGGAGAGATGCTGCACAACTCATCCCTGCCTGCAGCCCCACTCCTCAGAACTGCCCTTCTAGATATCTTGGGAGTCCCTGAGCAATTCTTCCAGAACTGCTATGGAGAAGAGATAGACAGCAGACTGAGGAGAAATTAATGAAAACTAGCTGTGCTCTTTATGAGGGCAGCATCTGCCCTTGGTGTGCTTCTTTACACGCTCAGTGCACAGTCATTTGTACAGCCACACTCACTCGGGCTGCATGACATCCAGTTTACATCTCATCTTGGCTGGCTAGGAACCTTGGCAACTGCAGAAGACTTCCAAGGTTAGACATCTCTCTCATGCCGTTTCTGCTTTCAGCTCATTTTTTTTTCTTTACTACTTACATTATTAAAGTACTCAGAAATTCCTTATCCATTTGATTATTCAATCTTCCATCACTCGTGAGCCTTCTACAGCATGCAGAACATCAGCACTAGTTCTGTGTCTGCAGAGCTCCTCTATCACATTTGCAAAGAGATTAAGCACATCACTGTATGCATTTTTTATCCTAAAAAATATAATTTAAAATATAAATATAAAAATATAATTTAAAAAATATAATTAATTTTGCTTACCTTTCTGATATGTTTTTTTCCTCAGTTTAGTGGGGATAGGTAAGGTCTTATTTTCCCACAGTTGCTCCTACACTCTCCAGCTCTGTGTCACACACAGTATAGACTCCATCTTATTTAGCTCTGTCCCAAGAAATAGAACAGTTGTCAGGGCAATATTAAATGTTTTAATTATATGATGAAGCTTCTTTGGAGGATACAGACCCTCTAAATATCTTTTGAATGTGATACCAAGTTACAAATTACCCACATCTCATTCCTGTGTGCTCCTTTATCTCTTCCTAGGTTTTGTATTTTTATTTTCTTCGTGGAGTTAAGCTCTAATCATACTTGATCCTAGCCATATTAGCTTATTTTTGCTTATGTTTTCTTTTTTTTCTTTTTTTTTTTTTTTATGAAAGAGGAAGACTTTTGTAACCACAGCAACAAATTTCTTTGTGACATGATTTATCTCAGTCCTTTTTACGGCGGTGAAGCTTTTTTTTTTCTCCCTTTAATTACCCAACAGAAGCAAAATCTCTCATCCTTTCCTCATCTTTATGTACTTTGCTTGCAACCAGTTCCAGATGACAGCATGGAAGAAAGTTTTCCAGCTGCCTTCTGTCCTTGCCTTCAGAACTTGCTGCCACTGGTCTCCAGTGTGACTGGCACCATTTTTAAGCATGGCCTGGGACTATATCTGGAGGGGGAGAAGTCTCGGTCTTACACTGGAGCTCCATGATCCTAAGGAATCATGGTCACGGAGTCCTGGGCAGCCCAAAAACCTCATGAAAAAGCTGTAAAGGCCATGGCAGGTGAACTGTTCTCCCTGGTGGCAGCAGCAGTGGCAGATTTGGACTGCTGTGAGCTGTGCCTGTGCAGCTCCAGCCTGTGGCAGCTCTCAAGTGAGGCAGCAGAAGCCTGCAGAGGCACAGCCATCTCTGCCAGGGTGCTGGGCAGGCCTTGGGAAAATATTGCTGTAATGAATAACCAGTTGACATTTAGCAATGTAAAGCCTTTTGTGCAGCTGGGGAAATGCCACGATGCCTTTCCAGGGAAGTGCATCAGCCATGCCTTACAAATGCAGAAGCTAGAGGGATGCTGGGGAAGGGACCTTGGCTTTGTTTGCAGCAAACAGAAGCAAGGCTTCACCTTTTTAGGTGAAGGTAAATACATGAGACTGCTGACATCAGAGGGGAAACTCCCTCCCTCCCTCCCTCCCTCCCTCCCTCCCTCCCTCCCTCCCTGCCATCTCTGCCTAATTCGCCTTCATTTAGCAAAGCCAGAGGTTACTAAAAACACATGGAATGAAAAAAAATAAAATAGCCCATAATTCTGCAACAGTTGGAAGGGAGTTTTAGCTCATTTTTCATCTCTTTCACGTGGTGTGTTGAAATATGAGGCCATGAAGGAGGCCAAAAGACTTAAAGAGCCTATCATGAGGTAATTCAGCCACAAACCCCTAGCAGGGGAGCACAATGATAGCACTGTGCTTGCTGTTTGCACAGGACTTGAAAGATCAGAGCTCCATAGACCCTAAAATGCACAATTAAAAATGAAACAACTCCTTGGGGCCTGTAGGTTACCCACATCTCCCCCTCTGAAAATGTTTCCCTTCAGTATCCTATAAAATTGATAATTGCTTGTGACACCTGCACAAAGTAGCTGTTGAGAAGAAACCCATGAAAGAATTGAGGTTACATCCCCATGTTTCCCACTGCATCCTCCAGTGACCATCACATGTTTCTGTGCTTTCTGCAAAGGACCAGGGTCCAGGCTTTAGTTAAAGCTCAGGGGCACTGAACTCAAAGCTGCTTCTGGAGCAGATGAAGCAGTAGGGTGCACAGGACAGTCATTTGGTATTCATAGCTGAATTTGGTATCCCTATGTGTGCATCATGCTGTCATGGAGACATGATGATGTAGAAGCCTGTCCCATAGGAGGGCCATTTGCTCCAGCAGCAGCCTACAAAGGAATGTAACACAGAGGAAAGGGGGTCAAAGAAACAGGTTGCACGGGGTCCATCTGTTGGAGCAATTTTTTTTTTGGCATTTACAACTGCAGGTCAGACTGTAGAAAATCAAATATAAAAAAAAAAAAAGAAAAAAATAGATATTTTTTGATTGTGATAAGTCATCTCACTGCCCATCTTAACCAAATCAGTGAAGCAAATTCCCTTTTTGGAATGACTAAATGTATAAAGAATAACTAAATAATATATTAATTTTATAATAAATAAACGTGAAAACACATACCAAATTTTAAAACTGAGAACTCTAGCTTAAATGATTGCTTTTAAAGGTTGCTATTCACGGGGTACAAAGTGGATAAATTGTTATTCATACCCTGTATAGATGATATAAGTCCCTCTAGAATGCCGGCCATTTTAGAGACTGTCTTCAAATTATTCTTCCCAACAACTAACAAGAGAAAGAGATGCTAGCAGTCTGGCAAGACTGGTTTCTCTATTCTATTTATAATAACAGCAAAATATTCATTTAGACGCTGAAGGTGCATGCAGTACCTGTCTCGACCAGACGGTGGCACTATAAGCACTTGCTATCATAGGGCAGTAGAATTAGGGAAAAAAAACCCCCAAAACCACCAAAAACCAAAAAAAAAACCAACCCAAACCAAATAAACCAGGGTAAAAACTGCAGTATCACTTTACAGCACTGCATCTTTTCATTTACATGAAAATATACGTAACATACATATATTAAAAAAATAATAATTTTAGATTTTCTTCCTAGAATGCGAAGAAAGCTAAGGACATGTCTCAGAGTGAATAATCAGACTGACTAAGTGTTTCCTTCAGGAAACAGAAAAAGAGGAAATGTCACCATGATTTACTCTTGCTTTGCTCAAGGAAAAAAAAAATCTGGTTTCACAATTAAAAAAAAACACACACAAAAAAAATATATCCTCATGGGGACATGAGCTCACTTATGCACACTATGACAGGTTAGTCATCCCCACTTAGTTCCTTTTGTTCAATCTTTCACAGTGGTGATCTGATGAAGAAGGAACCCCTTAAGAAAAAAATGACACAGGGCTCTGGCACATTTGCTGGTATTGCAATGAAAATCCCTCGGCAGGAAAATCAAAGCATGGTTTGCTCTGCAAGTCTAGCCTGCTACTGTGTCCATGCTTTCCAGAGAGCTCAGCATGTTCTCACTGCTGCTCAAGAGCAGGACCACCACTGCTGCAAACTGGAGCAGGGTCCAGCCCCAAGTGAGATCACTGAATTGACAGTGAGCAGCTCTTTCATGAACAAGTGCTTCCAGGAACAGCACCAAATCACTTCACCTACCAATTCTGGCTCATCAGTAATACAAAAAAAAAGTAATTTCTATTTCTGGATTTGATCATTCCTTTCCTCCTTTTATATAGTTATAGTTCTGAATAATCCACATATTATGATATAAAATTTGATTTCCTGCCTGGAACCAAAGTGAGCATGTGAGAGTCATCCATCTCCTAAAAAAAACTGGAATGCAGAAGCTCCACAGGCCCACTTGTAAAACAGAGTGTCTGTGAAGTCTCAGCAAATGCCCAGAGACATCCCCAGTGTCTCATTCCAGAGCAGTGCAGAGCACACTGAGCAGCAGACTGCCTCGAGACCGGGCGATCTGGGGGTTCCAGAAGCTCACAGTGTGAGAAGCTCAAGACATTAATGTCTTCAAGCTTTATTTCACCACATGGGTCTGGAGTGCAGTCTTAATACTAAATTTAATTACTAAGTAGTGACAAATTTAGCCTTACAGTTCTTCAGAGAAGTACTACAATATGAAGAGACTCTCAGAAAAAAACAGTTTTGCTCTGCCCAAAACACTGTTCCTTCAACCTCTGTTTTCAGCACTGTCCTGGCCCTTGGCCTGTGCTCCTTGGAGAAAGAACCCTTCAGATGATGGGATTCCCTGGTCAAACAAGGATTCTTTGGTGGCTGATGGCTCCCTGAAGTCCTGGCAATGCCAGGCAGATTTGCTGCAGTGGCATCCTTGTCAAACTGCACATCTCACCTATTTCATAGATCCATCAGAGATGTCAGAGAGGCTCTAGATAGAAGGCTAACTTGAGAATTATTCTGTGTGTGTGAACTGGGAAAGAAGACTGGGCTTTACATTGATGTACATCATATCATTGATGATACATGATATGATGAGTACATAAAAACTGAAAACTCTCTAAGCAACAGCTCTAAAATAGAATTGGGATAATTGACTGCAATCATCAGCACTCAGGAAATCATACACATCTTTTAGTGGCACCTCAGACAAAACCAAACTCTCCCTGGTGCTGTAAAACACAGAGACTAAATCTAGATTAAAAATACCTACTGATCTTTTATACTGCCTTCGCCAGACTTCAGAAGAACTCAATCATCTTTCTGCTAATGAAGAAAGCAACCTCAGCTAAAACTGAAAGCAAAAATCTCAAGCAGTAGTACAGAAGTGACTGCAGAGGGAAGACAAAAGCTGCTGACAAGAAGACAGGTTGTGACACAGCCTCTCGCCAGCCTCCTTACAGGAAAGCTTGCAAAACCCAGGCAGGCTCTCGGTGTCAATAAATTAGAAGCAAAAATGGCAGGATAAAGCCTGCTATGAAGCCAAAGAATACTTCCATGGTTGCAGTGAGGGACCAGTGACAGCTCTGAAGAGCTGCTTTGTGGGTGAGAGCTGAAACTATGAAGGAGGATGAGACAAAATAGTTTATTCAAGATGTCTGGGAAGAAACGACAGACCTTTAATTAAAAAGTTGTGTGGGAAAGCTGCATGTGGTCCTGGGAAGTGAAGAAGATAGCAAACTTCTGCTGGATGGCCAGCCTTGTGCCACAGAGACTGGGGAACTGACAGGCAGGCACAGGGGATGCAATCCCAGTGTGAAGAGATGGCCTTGGTACCCTGGGAGATAATTCTGGCACCTACTCAAGGGTCTCTGCCTTTCACACTTTTGCAGCACACATAGTACTGAGCCAAGCTGGACCCTCTGCAGCACTGAGGGTCCACAAAGCCTGTGGGCCAACAGTCCTGCCTCCACTGCAGCCCCTTCCAGACCTTCAGAGGGCTGAAGACTGCCCAGACAGACATGCAGTGAGGAGCAGCTAGCAGCAGGCAGCTCATCTCACCTGCTCTAGACATGCAGCAGGAGTTGAATCATTTTCCTATCTGAACCTCCCCACCAACCACAGATGTAGCCTAGATTACTAACTGTGATGCAGATATTGAGGACACCTACTTTTGGACAAATTAATCTCTTCCCCCCCCCCGCACCCTTTCTAGTTTTGAAGTACCCACATATATCAACATCCACAGGGCATCAGAGCCTCCTCACAGTGCTCCAGCTCTAAATACCTGCCACTTATTCTGTAGTGACCAGAACTTCACCCCAGCAGCATCTTTTTGGTTCTGTGCACAACCAATGGGCAAATGCCACAGTTTGAAGCCATAGAAGTGATTATCCTCTGACCAAGATGTTGAGATGCCATCCCCTTGCCCTGCCCTGTTCTCAGTTGAGAGGCTAACTTGCTCTTACTGCACAGTAAAAATAACCCTCCCACAGCAGGGTCAATTTCTTTCCTACCACTTCATCACAATGTTTGTTCTTCTTTATCACTGAGATCAATATTTATCCATGTGGGTGGAAACTGTTCTCTCTGCTCACCACACTGTTACCTCATTAAAGGACTGCTAAAGAGGTACTGAATGGCAACTAATACTGCATAACCAAAAAGGCTTCATTTATTTCATTAAATAACACATTTTACTGAGAAAGTCAACAATATTTGTTCCTGGGCAGGATCCTAAACACATTTTCACAGTCATGAGCCTCTCCTGAATGCCTTTCTTTAGATAATGTAACTCCACCTTTAGAACTGTCAGGCACACTCTAGTTTTATACTGGCTTCACACAGCTACAACAGGTAGATTCATAGTAGTTGTTGTTGACATACAGAAATATACAAGAAGTGGAATCATATCTGTCACCTCTCTATCAAATACCCCCTTTTTGTGTTTTTTTTTCCTCACAGCTTCATAATTCCCCAATAGATTTTAAAGCAGAGAATTAGTAATTTCTATTTTTTATATATTTACTTTTATTTTACTTTTTTTTATATATTTTACTTTTTTTAAGTTTTTCTAGACAGTTTGCTGAAAGGAATGTCTGCTCCAAGCTGCTGGGCCAGCACAATTTAAATAAGAGTTTCTGTGTATGTCTTTCTGTGAATTAATTCATTATTGAGATTATTCTCCGATTTTACAAGCATTCTAGTAATTATTAGCCACGATAGGTAAACACTGAAATGTCTTGGAGTTCAAGTTCAGTTCAGATAAACACACAAAAAACCCAGATGCTTATCCAACTGCTTGAGTCTGCAGAACATGTCCATAAACCTATCAGGCTCCCCATCTCTCTGCTTCCACATGCCAAGTCATGCCAAGAATGCTGCAGTTGCATTTTTCTTTTTTCCAAGGTGCTTCTGCATGTCTGGTTATGGTCTTGTGCAGAACCCAGAAACACAAAGGTTCGTGGAAGGGAAGATAGTGGGTGATGCCTGAGGGAAGTTCTCTGTCAGAAAACAGGCTATTTTCAAGAGCCTGCAAGAACCTGTGGAGTGAACCATTCCTTGACTAAAGGATGTCTTCAAAGAGAACTTAAGCCCACCTACAGTTTACAGCCCAATAATCCCTCCCTCCACACCTCCCTCCTCCTGATAAGCTGCTGTACCTCATATCTGGGGATTTTCTAGGGACCCCCTAGAAAGCTTCTGCTTAAGTCTCCTGGAGTGTCCCACCTGCAAGGGTGCTTGTTAGCACACCTCAAACTGACCAGCTTCCTCTTCCAGGAGGATCATACAGAAGACTGTGAATTGCAAGGCCAGAAACTGGGGCTAAGCACACCTGCCCTTCCAATTTCTGCAAAAGAAAAGATGAACAAGAATTAGGTTGCAAAAGGTGCCTACCCACACTAACCCTCCTGCCATCCACAGAAAAGCACTGCCAGCAATTTTACGGCCACCTGTAGTTCTGTGTAGCTATTCACTGTGTTTTATCTTTTTTTTTTCTTTTTTAAACATATCCCATGGCCATTTTTGTTCTAATGATCGATCACATTCACCTCTTCAAAATATGTTGAAATCTTGCCCAAACCCTGGTAAGTGAAATCTGTTCTTTTATTACAGTGAAATGCTAGACACAACTCCATATGGGAACAGAAGAAGGTTTCTCTTCAAAGACTTGTTCACATAGGATGATCTCTCATTTCCTCACGAGATGGAGGGAACAGACTGTACAGTTTGCTGCAGGTTCCTTTTTCTTTCTCAGAGGCAGTGAAAAACCAGTGTGAGACAAATCAGTCTGTTTTTTAGCATTGCATCACATTTGATGGAGTAACTCGTGTGCATCCTTGGGGTTGAATCAAGGTGTGTGGTTTTACTCCAGACTGGACTACCCATTAAATGCCACCTGAATGAGGCCACCAGGCTGGAGCATCACACTGGCCACAGCCAACTGTGCTGGGATCTGCCTTATCTGACAAAATCCATTACCAGGGCATGCTGCTGTGCCTGTGAGGAATAAGGCAATTAAAACCAGGAAAAAGGAGGTGGGAGGAAATAGGAAGATTAATCCCATTGCACTACATCTCTTCTTATTTAGTGAAAAGGAAATACAATTAGGCAGAACATATTAAACACACCTACACAGATATCCAAACATCTCCCTCGTGCACTTGAAATCCTGCCTGTGGATGAAACAGGCAGGCAAGGCTTCCTTAATCAAATTAGAAAACTAAACTCAAAATTATCCCCCTCCAGAGAGATATTTACACCTCCAAACATATTCAGCAAAATCAAGTATGAAGCTGAAAGGAAATCATTAAATTATTTATTATGCTTTTCTAATGGTCTAGGCTTACCATTGCAGACAGTAAAGTGTACAGTGGAAAATGACTGATTACAGTGTACACCGGAAATTTTGGGGAATTAAAAGAAAGCTGCTTTGCATAATAATTGCACACTTCCATTTCTGCTGGAAAATTAAAAAGCCATTGCTCCTCACTAAAGATGAGTATAATTGCAACTCGGGGAGTCTGGGCATGGGGGGAGGGAAATAGGAAGGATAGAAGGAAAGAAAGAAGGATGGCAAAGATTCATGGTGCATTTGTGGCAGTTATGCTAAATTAGGTGATACTCCAAAACACAGCTGAGAGCAGGAGGAACCAAAAACCAGACCTCTGAAAAATGTGCCATACAACTGGCCACTTTCAGTCAAGAAAGGGACAGAGCACTTTGGTCACCTCTTCTGTGATCAAGTACCTCCCAGGCAGTGGGGCTTTCTCTTTGCAGGCTGGTGAGAGAGCTCAGCCCAAAGGATGAAAAGAAGCCACTGTCTCCAGAGAGGATGCACTGTTTGCTACTCCAAAATACAGGCAGAGCAGAGGGGCACTGGGGGAGAAAGCAGAACAGGTCTTTGTGGAGACCTGGGCAAAGAAAGGCACTGGGGGACGTATTTGCAGGCAGATGACAGTTGTGACACTGATGAATTTTCTGTGAGGAAACCCATCTAGAAATGAATGACAGTTACATAGAGATTATCTCGATTTAAAGAGTCAGTAGAAAACCAAATTACACAGTGGCTGTGCAGTAAGTGCCAACATAATGGGAGGTTTTCATTTTGGGGTCAGCTGGGAAACGTCAATATTATTTTTGGTTTTTTGCTTTGTTCTACTTCCAGTCACCCAAACTCATGCCAGCCCATCTTTCTGACCATGGATTATGTAAGTGGCTTTCCTTGTAACCCAACAAAAGCTGTTTCTTAACTTTGGGAAAGGAACAGAAGAGACTTCTTCCCCTCTTGACAAAGCACTTTGCTTCCAGATATTTTCTTCTGTCTTGGCTAGCAGGGAAGCTAACTCAGCACACAAAACATAGACTCCAATGAAGCCTGCCTTGCACTTTTCAAAGCAGTTACTCTGAGATGGTGTTTAAAGCAGCAGAGACAGTTTACATTATCAAGGAGGAAAAATGGCACTGACCAAACTAAAATGCAGCATGCTGTGGAGTAAGCATAAGACAGACATTCCAGCTAAGGTAATACAAAATGGGGTTTGTTAATACAAACACACCACATCTGGGATTTTGGAACAACATTAAGAACTAGGGAAGTTCAGTTTCTACACAAATTTGGTAAAAAAAATAGCTGTTGGTAGATGAGGAGCCCTTGACTTACCCAAGCAATGACCCAGCTGAGTGGAGTGACAGAGTGTGACAACCTGAGTGACTGGGAGGAGGCCAACGTGGGATATTTCTCCTTTGTTACCCACACTGCAAAGCTGGGAGACAAGAGCAAATAGGTTTAGAACAGTGACACACACAGAGGCATTTTCAGAGAGTGCACAGCTCCACTGTGGGATTCATTACCGTCGGATGTTAGGGAAGCCAAAAATATAACTTGAGAGATTAGTCCAATTCATGGGAGAAGAGTCCACTGTGAGCTGTTAAACACAAAACCCACAAACACAGCCTGTGAGCCAGGAAGTCCCCGTGCAGTGGCTGCCAGGAGCAGGGAGGATGTGCTGGAGGAAACGTGAGCATGTGCTTGCCAGCTTCTTGCACCCTGCTTCGGGTGCCCACTGCTCACACAATCACAGAGTACTAGGGGCTGAAAGGGACCTTGGAGATCTTGGAGTTCAGCCCCCAAATGGGACAGTCAACTGGCTGGCCTCTTGCAGAGGGGCTTTTCTTATACAAGCAACTGAATTCCTAGCTCAAAACCTTCAGTCACCTGGGAATTTGAGTCATATTCAACACTCGTTGGTGCCCTAAGTGAGAAAATTTCAGTAAGGCAGTCTTTCTGTTTCTAGAAATTTTACAAAATATCTTTTTTTTTTTTTTTTTCTGCATCTGAGGGTGAAGAAATATGTGACAAAAGCTTCCTAAAATGAATAGAGCTTTCTGGAGAAGGCAGCTTGGCTGGAACTCTGATATCCCCACCTCCTCCCACCCATGCTGTGAACATCTCATCATTTGACCATCTCCAAAATCCTGAAATATCCACCTACATTCAGAACTACAGGATCTGTGCATGTTTTGTAGCTGTTTGGGGAGATTTCCAGGTCCATTGTTCCATATAGTTAAAGTATGGCCAGATATGTCTTATCCTGGGAAAAGACAATATTATTTGCTGTTCCACTTTTCTTCTTAACTTAATGCTTTTTGGATCTACCACTTACCATCAAACACTAATAAGTACACATTTTGAAATCTCCAGGAATGTAAATATCTGAAATTACACAGCAGATTAGGCAAATGAAGCCCAAGATTTACTGTCCCACATGTAATCAATTCCATTCCTGAGGGGGCCATGGGAGTTGATATTGTTAGCAGTTTTCATGCAAAGCTTCAAATATCATTTGTTAAGTGGAAGCAGCCACTGCTTAAAAAGGAAAGAGATATGTGCTTGTTACGTAACTTACTGAATCTCTTTTAATCTTGTTTTTGCCAAGATCTTCTTGATAATGGCGTGAATTGTTTAGGCAAGCTCATGCAGCCTACAGACATATGTACATACAATCTTTAAAAGAACTTTCTGTTCCTTCTTCCCAGGTACACACCATACCATGCTGCATACTTTAAAAACCTGCTATAGCCTGTTAATGGAGTGTGGAAATAACCCTGGAGGATAAGGAACACAGAGTTTATTACATAACCTAAGAAATTTTGGCCAGGAAAAAAAAAATGTTGATCCTATTAAATAGGTTTTAATGAAGCCAAGATTAAGGTGATTTTTTATGATAATATCTTCATTCCAGTTGCTGCTTCAGCATGCCAAGTTCTGTATCCCATTAGCCCCTTACCAAAGAATAAACTGTTATTGATGGACTTTAGTTTTCATTTTTATTTTTAAAGGACAGGGTAGAAGTTTGCTTATATTGGCTTTTTCTTGATATATGATTCCCCAAAATCTGATTATAAAGGGAAGTCCAGTGAAGCCAATAATAAATGAAACAAAAAACAAAACCCAAATACTTGGGGATTGTCCTCACTGTAAAACACAGCCTGAGTATTGCATATGAGTCGAGGCCTCCTCAGATATAAAGATCTTTACTTGCCTGTATTATCTTTTAAATGAATCTTAGCATCCTTGCAGGAAACACAGGCTAAAACTCCAGCTAGCACAGCTTCTGTCTCAACTTTGTTCTTGCTAGATACAACTAGTCTTGAATGACTCCTTCCAGCTACTCTGTGTGCTGAGATAGTTCCCCTGTAAAACATCATAAAGTAAAATTCCCTCAGAGACCTCCAAGATAAACCCTTCAACAACCTCAGCACAATATCACAGAAAAAATATCACAACAATGCTTTAGTGCAGGACCAGCCTGTACCCATCCACATTTCATGGGGGAGCTGCTTTTATCCACACTAAAGTAACATGGGAGGGAAAAATATCAAAAAAACCTCAAACTTCAGGTAATTACACTGAATTTAAATCAGGAATGAAGACATCCTCTTTCTCTGACAGCAAACTGGAAAAGACTGCCATCAGTCATAGTACCTATGCATTTTTGTCCTGGAGGGATTTGTTGCTTCATAGCAGAACCTGTTGAGTATTTTGCACCTCACTTTGAAGCAGCACACAGAGCTTTATGTGTTCTGCTGTAACTGACTTGGAAGATTTATTGAAATGGAAATGCTAAATGAATTGCATTGTAAACCTTGATTTTCCAGTGAAAATAGTTCACTGTATACCATACCTAAAACTTGTCCTGCCACTCCTTATCCAGGACCCACAGCAGAACCAGTAAATGAGTACCAGGACAGATCTCCCAGTCCCTCTGCCCCAGTCTCTCCTCTGAGATGGATTTCCACAGGCAACTTTAGCATGATCCACAAAGGTTCTTGAAGTGAGAGGCTGAACCACTGGATGCTTTAAGTTTTTGCAAATCAACCAGATGACAAAAGCATCACTAAATAGAAAACTATAACCTATTCAGTCTACTAAATTCACAAACACAGCCTCTAATTATTTTTTAATAATTTTCCCCATACCTTTTTTTTCCCCTCTTTGCCCTGGAATGTTCTGAACCCCATGCTTTGTAAGGATCAAAAAAACCCTAACCTCTAGTAATGGTTCATGCAAGTAAAGGAAGTCTACAGAGATATATTGAATAGACCTCCCAGGATGGGCAAAGACCAGTATTCCAAGAGCCATAATGAACAATATAGTAAACACATTTGAGACCAAGATCAATCACACGCTCAGCAGCAAAACTAATGTCAAAGAAGGTTGCAAAAGCTGCAAGTAAATGTCATGGGGCAGGATGCCAAGAGACGTGAGCTTTTTAGCTGAAGAAACTCTAAACTACATTAGCATCAAGAAAACAAAACAAAACAGAATACATGAAAGGAGACAAAGCTACTCTGTACCAGAGCTCTTACATTAATAATCTGTACGAAGCACAGAGCAAAGACATTTTTGCTTCCAGTTGCAAATTCCACTTCTGATTTTATTTACACTGGGAATAAACTCAGTCAAGGTCACTGGACATATATGCAAATACTGATCTCTCTGACCCCAGCGTTGTCTAAGATTTGGTTTAATGATAATCTTTCAAAGGTGGCTTTTAAATCTTTCCCCACAAAAGTTGAGATTTCACATATGATGACTATTTCCAGGCCTCAAAGTGTTAAGTCTGTAGTGTGAGTCTAACCATATTCAGAATGAAACTTCCTACACCCATCACCTCAAGCGCATCAGGATATTTCTGCTGCAACAATAACAAAGCCTCATGCTTTTTAATGTATAAAAAGAAACACTTCCTGACCAACAAGCTCCATCCATTGTGTTTCAGGTCCCATTTTTAAGTTGAACCGAGTATGAAGACGTGCAACAGGCACAACTGCATTCAATGAAGGGAACAATGGCTAATGACAGGCTCTGACAATGGACTCTGACAAACACTGCTGAGGGTTTCTTATCACCCCCATCTGGCTGACCCACCCCCCAGTGGAGGTATCAGTAGCCCTGTGTGCGTCTCAGCAGCTTGCCTGCTCCAGCTCACAGCCTCCAACTGCCAACGGGCTTGCTTCCCAGGAGAGGGGAGTCAGACAAAGACTGTGGAGCAGAGAATGATCTCACATTCCCTTCTGCTGGCACCATTCTGGGAGTAATCTCCTTCAGAGATGGAGCAGCAAAACCTCCACAAGAGGCAAGAAGCTCTGAAACCACCACAGCTGAGAAGCATGCGTCAGTCTTTAATATAACCTTCATGGCTTGTCATTATCCTTCAGTTTCACCCTAGTTCTTCTGAAAACCAATAAAAACTTTGCCACTGACCCCAAAGGCAAAAGGATTCAAGTCTCTGCTGTGGACCACAGGAGAAAGGGCACTAAAACTACTGACTTCATGCTGTTTCCCCTGGTTTCTTTCCCACAGCTCAACAGAAGCATCCTCCATGCTTGGTTGTGATCCTAAAATGAGTAGTAGTGACCATAGGAGCTTAAGCAAGTGAGCTTACAAAGGGTTTACATCCAGCTTTTGAATGTCTGGTGACCACTTGCTTCAGCACAAACAGCAGCCAGCTGGTCCTGGGCTCTCCTAATCTGGTATTTGCAGAGCTTCTCACTGCCAGATGACATTTTAGGCCTTGGATGGTTTCATTCCATTTGCTTGGTTTCGTTTCAAGTTTACATATAAACAGCCACTACATGAGACACCAACAAACTTTGACTCAATTCCTCATCAGAAAACAATTTTGCACTCCCACACATCCCACAAAGGCTTCTGACTCTCTAATAAAGCAGCATTAAAAAATGTGTTCCCTGACAAAAGTTAGGGCAAGGAGAGTCAGCTCCAGAGGACCCCTTCTGTGAAACGAGAGGATCCAGAAGGACCCTGAACTGCCACTTCTGGAGTGAAGTGCCCACTGCTGCTGGTGTATCTCCTCTTTGGACATCACCTTTCAGCAGCCTGATGGAGCTGGTGAAACCTCAATGACATGCTACCATGAAACACCTGCCAGTCTGCCTTTTCCAACCCCACAAATTAATTCATACACTACAGGACTAGTCAGACACCTATGAGCATTACCACACACTTGATTGGTACAAATTTAATTACGGCTGAGGTAGAGCTGAGCCAAAAATAAAGCTGTGACTTAAAACCACAGAAGATTTCATACCAGGAAATAACTGGTCCTGAGCACTGAGGACCAATCCAGGCAGGTGAATGTTTTCAGACCTTGGGTAGCTCTGATGGAGGGCTTGCTGGAGGGGTACTGTGGGGAGCTGCAGGCTTAAGCTGCTTAGCCTCTTTGCCTCAGTTTCTCATCTAGACACAACACGGTGCCATCTTCCCAACACAGCTTGAGAGTGCTCAGGAGGTCACATAAAGGCAGATGTGAACTTGCTCTGCTGGGATCCAGCACTGCCTGCAGCATGTGCAGCCACAGCACTGCAGCATAGCTGGGGAGCTGTGACCTTTCCCTCTAGCTTCATTATTTACAGCTCTTCTGGCCAGGGTCTGTTTCTCCTCATATGTTCATGTGGTATACTGGGACAATACCCATCTATGTGTCCCCAGACAGGCCCAACAGGGTGACCCTGTACTGGAGGTACTGGGTGGCTGAGGCACAGTGATACCCAGGATGTAAATTCACCCAGCACAGCTGGCAAGGGGATGGCCACAGTTGTGCTCCTGCACCACTGGAGGCTGCCTGACACAGGTAGAGGGAAGGAGGGACCAGTCCTCCTCCAGGCCACTGAGCTGCTTCAGCAGAACAGAAAAAAAGTGCCAGGTCACTGAGTTCAAAACCAAATTGAGTTGAAGCTCCTGGAGAGCAAGGTAGACCTTCCTTGAGGACTCCATGAATCCAGTTACCAAAGGCCTTGTGCAAGGTGACCTGCTCATTTTGACTAAAACAGGTTTTAGGCCTCCCACCCCTACCCTTGCCCAAGGAACAGGTCCATCAGGAGATGTGAGCAGGGATAATTTGGGATGGGGAAAGCAGGGATGAGCTACAGCCAGGAGAAGGCGTTGACTCCATAGCCCAGGCTTTAGCAAGGGGTTCAGGATTCGTATTTTCCCCTCAGGAATTAAAACCTCTCACATCATCCTGAGCCAATCTTATTCTAGGAAGTTCATTTTGATCTATTTTTGTAGGGCTTTGTCTAAACTGGCTTTGTCTAGCTCCTGCTCAAGAAAGCCAGATTCTCTCCTACACTTTGAATTTTATTTTTTTTTCAGAGAAGCAATCCAGGCAAAACAGCAGCTGGATGGGGAAGGGAGAAGTGGGGGACTGGAACTGGCTTTTCCTCTGTGTGATGCACAGAAATCATCTGAATGGTTTTCATAACCTAATTGGTTTACCTTGGGAGAGGGGGAGCACTGATTTTTACAAAACCTAGTGTTCACTTCATCAGCAGATATTCCTGATTAGGAACTGAGTCTGTGACTCTCAGAAATACCAGGCATATCAAGTCTTTACCCCCACCTCCAACCCCCAGCATCCTGTTACCCCAGCTCCATGTCCCAGGCATTCTGTCCCTGGAGGAGCAGCACTGAAGCAGACTCACTGGGGAGGAAGATCAGCTGCTGAATCTCCTGTAATTCTCCAGGAGGAGCAGGGAGATGGAGGCATTCAGAGAATGCCACCAACAACAAACACCAAGAGCTTTCCAGGCTGTCTGTACACATCTCACAGACAAACAAACAGGAAAGGCATCCAGCTCTATGTTTTACAGACTGCTTTAACACCAACACTAATAATTCCCAGAGGCTGTCACACGGGGGAAAAAAAAAACCCAACATAAGCTTTGTCTGTGACCTAAACATCAAACTGCAGATCAGACTTCATCTGTGTACCTCAATAGCTAAAGTCTTTCTGGCTCAGGAAGCTGAAAATCTCTCCAGATGTTTCCACATGATGCTATCAGCCATTCACAGAGATAACCAGTGGAGAGGACTCATTAACAGAGGCAGCAGAATCACATCTCCCTCCAGCAGTGCTGGCCTGGGAAGCACTCATGCCAGCAGTTTAACACCTTGGGTTGGGAAACAAAGAAGAAGAGCAGTCTAAATTGAAACCAAAGGGAGCTAGGCAGAAAACAACTATCAAAACTGGCATTTGGCCAGGATGAACAGTCCCACTCACACATTAAAAAAGTGCCTTGAGAGTCTCCTGAATGATGAGCAGTAAGGAGCTCAGGTTTTCTGTCCTGTCCAAAAGGTTTCATATTAGGCCTCTGATGGGACAGTTTCATTAATGGTTGAGAGAAAGAGTGTCAACTACTTAATCACCAAACTGCTTCCTGCAGCACCCACGGTCTCTGTGATGAAATCTCCCCAATTATTGATTACTCCCAGCCCTGTTGAGCATGCAAGATCAGATAAGGTCACAGCCTGAAGTGATTCACTGGTAACGTGGAAAAAAAAAAGCTTCATACAAGTAGAAACATTCATTAACTACACTACTTAATGGAAAATATGTGTTTGAGAGGGAAAGAAAAAGCATTGCCAAGATTACTGCTCTAAATCCAGTTACACATAGCTAAGCATGAATGAGCACTTACATACAGTTTTTAAATGGTTTCCATTTTGGAAAAAGGAAAAAAAAACAACAACCAAACCAAAAGAAAGCCATAAATTTTCTGTCTTGGCTTGTCTGGAAGATCTGAAGGATGTGTTCCACTAATACTATAACACTAGAAAAGGCTTTCTAAAGAGTGCTCAGACTCATAAACTGTATTTAAGAAATTAATTTATCATGAATATATGTAGACAATTTTATCAGATCACCCAGGTGTTTATGTAAGTCTTTCTTTCAAAAGCATGAGATGCTACTTACACTGACTCACACATCCATCCAGCCCTTTTCATTTGAGCACTGTCTTCTTCCATATTACAAACAATAAAGAACTCTGATTAGAAAACTCCTACTTAAACTTTTTCCCCAACACAACATTCACCAACTATTATAATCTTTTTTTAAAAGCCTCGTTGAAAGTTGGTTGCTAACAATGAGAACAAATGGAACACAACCAGAAGTGTGCTGAACTGCATCAGCCAGCAGTAATTTAACAGCATGTTAGCACAGTACAGCACAGCACAGCTTGTGTGTATCCCAAAGAACAGATATGCTGAGAATATTTGCAAGTATAAAGATGTGAATGCTCAGGCCAGTGTTTATTGGCACACAGAAGAATTCTTCAGGGATTACAGCTGGCAAAAGTGAAAGCTGTAAGGAGTTTAAAGTCTCTCTGGAAACAGGTAGTTTTCTCTACCACTGCCAGTCTCCATTGGCCTGTTTTTCCCAGAGATGCACTATTAGAAATGGAGTTGAAACAGCCACAGTGCTCTGCTGGGGTAGTGGGCCCTTCCACCTTCAAGGATGATTCCTTTCCATGAAGACAAAAGGTCTGTCTTCTGCCCCTGCTGCAGCCCAGGTGTACTGTGTGAAGAACATAAGGGGTCTATAGAGATGTACCACATGGGCTCAGAACTCAGAGCACTCCTTCTGGGGTTAGAGGCAAGGGAACCAGAGCAGCTTGTTTTAGCCAAGCTTCTTTTCACACTGTGGTAGAGAAACCCTCGTGCTAAGGACCACCTGTACAGACTGCTGGCAGTCTCCTGAGCATCATGGGCCCTCACTGCTGATCTGAGTTGTGAGAGTGAACAGCTCTGTGGCCTGAGATGCCTTCCCCTGGGCTTGGCAAGGGTGTCAAGCTCTGTCCCACAGCCACCACCATAAACGGTACTACCAGCAAAAGTGAGGCCTGTGAGACATAGAATGATGACATGAAACGGGAGGGAAGTTAAACAGTTATTCCATTGCACTCAAATATGGACTGGCAACATCAAAAGGACTGAAAACGGACAGTAATGTTTTCCCAAAGTCTCTTCCATTCTTATTTCCTCTTTTGAGTTGCCCAGTTGGTGCTTCATGAAGCATCATTTTATTAACCTCTGAAAATATCTCAAAACTAGTTAGGAGCCACCCCCCACATAGAGGATACTGAATTTCTGTTATCTTTAAAAATACAAACCCGATTTCAGCAAAGGTCTGGGGCAGGAAGATGTGTTAGGTGTGCTGTTAAGGTCCCACCAACACAGCTTTGTGCATAAACATGCAAAACTTTCATGCAAGTCACAGTCCTAGAGTGCTCCACTCAAATGGGATTTGAGATAAAAAGAATAGACATAGGAAAAAAACATAGAAAGCAATAATCTAAGCTCTGGAAAATGCATGCCTGTTCCTGAGAGCAAGATCTGGCAATATCTTCTTAACTTTCTTGGGGTATAAGCACAGAAGCTAGGCTTTTGCAATAAATTATTTAACTGAGCTTTCAGTTAAATAACTGAACTGGCCTATCTTGTGTAATGATCTCCAGTTCCACAAACACAGCAGGTTTTTAAGAAGAAATTTGTGTAAAATCAAGGCTGTTTTACAGCAAGCTCACCTCCCACACAGGGCAGGCATTGCACATCCTACCCTCTGTGCCTGACAATGCAGACAGAAATTCAGCAGTCCAAATTCCAGCCTGCTGCCTGAGCCACGGGGAGACAGAGAAAGCTAGAAGCACTGAAGACATTAGGCAGCATGTGCTGGGGCAAATGCTCTACAGCTACTCATCCTTACAGCTGAACCCACAGCCCGTGGACATCCCTCCCCATCCGTGGACTTGGACTGAGAGGAGGGGCTGGTACTGCCACAGCCCTGGGAAGTCATAGAATCACAGAATGTTTAGGGCTGGAAGGGACCTCCAAAGGGCATCTAGTGCAGCCCCCTGCGGGGAGCAGGGACACCCTCAACTAGCCCAGGCTGCTCAGAGCCTTGGCCAACCTCCCCTGCAATAGCTCCAGGGATGGGGCCTCAACCACCTCCCTGGGGAGCCTGTGCCACTGAGCCACCACCCTCAAGGGAAACAACTTCTTCCTGAGATCCAGTCTAAATCTCCTCTGCTCTCATTTAAACCCATTACCCCTCGTCCTTTCACTGCAGGCCATTGGAAACAGCCCCTCTGCAGCCTTCCTGGAGCCCCGTCAGGCACTGGCAGGTGCTCTAAGGTCTCCCCAGAGCCTTCTCTTCTCCAGGCTGAACACCCCCAGCTCCTTCAGCCTGTCCCCACAGCAGAGCTGTTCCATCCCCTGAGGATCTTTCCTCAGCCCTTTCTCTGAAGCGTGTCAGACTGATACTGGTTGGTATCATGACACATTTACTCAGCAACCAAATTGGGCAAGAGTCAGACAGTGTCACCCATCACCACCTGATGATGCCATTGAGCAAGACACCCAGCTGCTGCCCCAAGAGGCTGGGGGCAGGCTCTCCTCTGATGGAGCTGGCTTGCTTGGACACCTTCCCATTGACATCCCACTGAGTCACCCGTGTTTTCCAAGCAGAGGCACACATCAGGTTAGAGGGCTGCATTATCTAGGCCATCTACATGCGAGCCAAGTGCCAACAGGCTGGGCTGGGGCTGAGCGAGGCCCAGCCAACGTTGGGGAGGAGGCTGGCTCTGGTTTCTCCAGCCCAGCTGATCTCCTCTGGAGTTCTCCCACACGTGGCACGCTTGCTGGAGCTGCAGCGCGCGGTGACGAGCAGGTGAGTTTCCCTAACGTGGGTGTTGGATTCCCTCACGCCTTCCTGAAATAAAGCATCACCTTCCTGAAATAAATAATCAGCAGGGAGCTTGCTGAGGGAGGCAGAGAGCCCACGGGTAGCCTGCCGTGCTGCAGCTGTATGGAGAGCAGCCAGCGTGGGGAAGAGCAGGGTGCAGAGGCAGGACTGTTACTCTCTGACTGGCACTGTCATCCTGACCACAAACATTAGGGATTAGAAATAAAAATTATGTAAGCCAAAAGAGGAAAAATGTTTTAATAGCTTGAGGATTCATGTGGACATCCTAAGTTTACCGTGCCCTTAAATCAACTGTTGGGTTGGGCATCATTTGCCAGTTCAGAAGAGCTCTGAAAATTAGAGAAAAAAAAAAAAATAAATTCATACTTGCACCACCTCACCTAATTCATATTTACAAAATTAAATACCAGGCTGATGTTCTGTCCATCTCTGCCTAGAAGATTAGCAATTATTCCACGTTTTCAAGGAGCTATATTACAAATAGTCAGTTCTAACTAATTGCTTTAATTATTCAACCCCTGATTTAAATGCAAGTTTTTCAGCATACTGCTGGTGACTTAATTAATTGTAATTATGTACAAGTCACGTTCTAGATATATAATCTTTACAAATGATAGACAGATGAGTAAGGTTAGGAATCCAGATCACCAAATACAAGTTCAGTCCCCAATTAAAGAACCGTGTGCATCCCAAATTTAAATGCTGCGTAATAATTGTTTCTACACATAATAGTATCCAGAGAAGGACCCGATGACAGAGCTGTATCCCAATAATTAGGAATGACTCCAACTTTGTTTACTATTCCCTAGAGATGCATGCCTATTGATTTTGTTTTTAAATGACCAGTTCATCCAAACACTTCAGAGTATGCTATCAAATATTCAAACTGTCTATTAAAACACCTGCCTTCAGAAGCACCACCATCTCTCAGAGAAGTCACTGCTGGGGCTGAAGCAGTGTGCTGCTCTTCTCTTAGCTATTAGTTCTCCAAAAAACACTTCTGGCATGTTTTTAGCTCAAAAGAGTGAAGTTAAATATGCTATATTTTTAAATGAAACATACAGTACATCATTCATTAAGGTGAATTGAACTGAACTGTAAAAGCTGGCGAGCTAATTCAGGTATTTTGCTATTTTTATCATGTTTTTAGAAGGGAGTAAGTGTTCATGGTGTGTCTGAGGTGACTGTTTTCCTTCGACCTCCTAGTCACACTTGGCAAAACAAGGGAGGTCTCAAATGTATTACATTCCTACCCCTACTGAAAATGAATGGCAGCATAGAAGAGAAGGGACCTTGTCAGAGTCCTCACTGAAAGAGAAACCTTGTAAAACTTGAATTAATCAGGAATCCACCAGGGAGATCCCCAGGAAAACAGTCTTCATTGACCTATTGCTAAGTTTTAAATCAATATCCCAGAAAAGCAACAGCAGACATAATTTTTCAAATGGCCATTGGTCTTTCCCTTTGAGCTGTTGCAATCTTTTCTCTGCCTCTCTGTTTTCAGCCCTTCCCCACACAGGCTGTACTGGACATGCTGCCACTGAAGCCATCTTAATGGTTAGTCACTCCAACACATTTTCCCCAGGGCCTGACATCACATCAGCCACAGGCTTCCAGCCCTTAGAGGTCAGGCATGTGAATTATTCCTCCCTACCTGCCTGCTATTGTACCTTCTCAGCTGGTCCCACAGCCCCTACTCCACGCCAGGTCAGAATGATCTGCTTGAAAACACGAAGAATCTGCTCATCTACTGGGTTTCTTCTGGAAGGCACAGAAAAAAACACTTTAAATAACAGCATTAGAGAGCAAGTTGTTGTCCTGTACAAATTAATTGACTTCTCCTTCTGTAAACCTTGGTGCAAAACCTGCCACTTAGGCATTATGAAGTATGAGCTACTCTTGTACTCTGCTGCTTTCTTTAAACTACACAGTAGGTCTTTGGGAAAGGAATGGATTGCTTTGCTGGTTCAAAATCTGACCTAACTAAGAGTCTCTCAGAGTCCCTGCAAGCAAAAGCAAGTATTAAAACTGAGACCCAGAGAATGGAAACAAACACTGAATTTACTGTCTACAAAAAAATGTCAGAAAGATGACTGAAAAAGGATTTATTTTTTCCAAACCCAAAGACAAAAGATGTGCAGGTCCCAAGCTTCACACTGCTAAGCCCACATATTTAAATCACCTGTATGATTTGTACCCCAGACATCAGAAAACCCAAGCAACCCCTATTGCTGGGTATAAAGAGCATTCTGCATACTGAACATGTATGATACACCCTTCATACTCAGTATCAGAAACATTAGGTAAGGAGAAGAAGAAAACTGTTCTATCAGGGACAGAAACACATAAGGTACCCTGCCACTCTTCCCACTGGGACTTCTATCCCAAGGTCCCAACATTACTTAGAGACCTAGCAGATTAGGAAAAAAATAAATAAAAAAAAGCAAAAGGAGACATTAATGACCTTCACAAAATAAAATATCTGATTCACTCTCTAGGGCTGGAGAGGTGCCCATTTTCCATCTCTGCTTGCTCGTTCCTGGTAAGACCTGGCAAACCCAAGTATTAAAAGTAGCAGTCATTTGTCAAATAGGTTCCCAAATGAAACTGTCACCTCACTAATTAATAGAGTTTAAAGAGCCTTCAGCCAGCCATGACTTGCAGTCACTCTTGAACTCATTTGGACAGGAATGGATCCATTTGGCATCAGCTTGTGTAGCCTAGGAGTCACCCAGCCCTGCCACTTCTGGGCTTCACAGCAAACTGAAGGCTGATCCTAACAGTTCTGCTCTTCAGGCAAAATCAAGACAGCAGCAGAGATCTCCTCTCACATCTTGACAAATATGCTCACAACAGAGCTGACTCAGGCAGAGCTGAGTAGTGTCAAGAAACCACGGAGTGGAAGTAAATATTACACGTTCCCAAATCAACAAGTCGTTCTGTGGGCAGAACAAATAAATGATGCCAGGCTCCCATGACTTGCAGCTTAGGGTGGCTAATCACACCTGTAAGAAGATATAAACACATATCTCAAGCCTGGTAAGATGTGAATCAAAGGTTCTTGTCAATATAATTTATTTATTGTGGGATTCTCTGGAAACAAATACAGCTGAGCTCATATTTCTGCCTTTATCTCCACAGGGCCACTAGCTCTGGTGCCTTTTATCTACTCTGCTGCCTTTTATTTCTAAGGCACCTACGAATTTTATTTCCCTTGCATCATGAGATCCTTACCAGATTTGGTTAGAGTTGACCAAAGGGTTCAAAAGTTGTTTGGAGGAAACAGGAAACCAGAAATAAAAATGGCTGCAAGACTCCACGACTCTCATTTCCTTAAGCTAAATCCAAGCTAAAACACATGCTTGCATAGAAAACATGAATCCATCTAACAGATACTTGATAAACAAACTTCTTCTTCAGGGACACGCTCCTTCCACGGGAAAAGGAGGGTATGCTTAAAGAGGTGGGAGAAGAAAACATCCTAGAAAAACCAATAAAACAGCAAAAGGAGTGAAGTGTGCTCGTTTGGGAGCATTTCACCTCGTCCTCAGCAACTAAACTCTCCACCAGAGCATGAAAGGAGACAGGATAGAGACCTAAAGAAAGTGAGGGAAGCTCCTGTAGGAAGCAGATGTGTTCCTTGGGATTTCTGGAACATTTTATGCATGTTCCTCAGTCTTGTTTTGTTTTACAAGCTAGCCATTTTTTGCTAGCCATTGCAGGTGAGTCTCCACTAAGTCCCTTTTGGGAAGCATCTTCACAGCATCACCCCAAATGCTGTTTGGAAGCTGATGGAGGCAAGCAGCAAAACTCAACCAGCCTGAGTCAGGGCTGCAAGCTCAAAAAAAAATAAATTGGGAAGGGATAGAGGGTCCAAGTGCAAGGAAAAGGTTGTTAAAGATGATTGTTGATCTTAAAACCTGACACATAGTGGGTGTGGGTTCCTAGAAACGCCAGGTTTCTGTGAGCACAGAAGGAATTCAAAGCAGGTGAGATCAAAACCCTTATCCTTTGAAATTTGTTGAGATTGTTTCCTTCATGGCTGAAGCATGTGCTCACCTCAGATAAGAGCTCCACACAGTTAGCTTCTCCTGGATTTACTTAGTGACATTAAAAGCAATACAGGTTCTGCTTAAAGAAACTCAAAGGAAATCAACAGAGCTCACCTGAGTGGGACCAAAGAGAGTATTGCTTCCAAAGTTCAGTTTCTGTACTTGGGCAGGATTACAGCTGTGATGTGGGCAGCAATCACCTGGATGACATTGAAAAAAAAAAATGAAATTAATTATTATATTATTATATTTTAATAATTGTTATATTATATTTATCATTTAAAGACCTTTGGCCACATTAAGAAAAAGTTTGTACTGAGACAAAGAGATTGCACTACAGAAAAAAAAAAAAAAAGAAATTATGTGAACAATTTATGTCTCTCCTAAGAATTCCAGTGCTGGAAAAAAGGCACAAAAGCAACAAATTCCTATGGTTGCCTAACTGCCCAAGGCCAGAGAGCAATCGACTTCACACCTGCAAGCAAGCAGTGACTCCAGAAATCTCGGTGCTGTCAGCAGGGACAACTCCTCAGCTATGGGAACACTCATCTGTACGAGGAGAAAACCACATCTGTCTCACAGAGGGGAGCTCATGCTGCTGGGGAAAAAGCTACATGGAGATTTGAGTGGAGAAGAACTGCCTACAGTGCTCTCCCATGAGATGAAGCTTTTGTTTGATGTGACCAGAGCTCCACAACAAATCCCACTGCTTGCTAAAAAGACAATTAAAAAAAAAAAGAGAGAAAAAGCCAGAAGCAACAAGAATGCAAGGGTTTGATCAATCATGGCTAATTTTTGCTTAATTTTTATATAGTCTTTTTCCAAAATGCAATTCACAAAGTGTTTTTGAGACTGATTTTGTTGTTCCAGTGGGGGAAAATTCCCAGAGTCTAAGCTCCATCAGATTCTCATGGGCTAAGAAATGTTTGATGCCAGCCCAGCTCGAGCTATCCCCCTTAGAGGGGCTGCTGGTCAGTGTCAACACAGAGGTGGTGGTTTCAGTTCTGTGTCATTAAGTGCTGCAATGTGCCTGTTCTGTCTGGGCTTCATGCAGAGCCAGCCAGCCACAGCCACAGAGCACAGGGACATGCAGCCACAGCAGTGGCAGCTCAAATCCTGCAGGAATGTATTTTTTTTTGCTGGGGACATTGCTAGCAGGGCAAGGGGACCACAGCATCCCAGGGTTTCTATAATCTTAAAAATAACACTCTTAAAAATAAAATAATACTCTTACAAACACTATTGTTTTTGATATTCCTGGAATATGGCCTGTCATGAGTTCTCCACAAATATTAGACATACCTCCACCCATCCCTTCCACATTTCTTCCTCATTTGATGTTATAACAAAGATGCTCTTCAATGGATCTCCATGACTCATCTCTAATGGGGGGTTTTTTTGCATTCTGATAAGCACTAGACAGAATGACTAACAGAATACATTCAACACCTAGACAACATGAGCAATTCAGTGTTTGCTTAAACCTTATTAGATACTGATAGCAGATACAGGCAGTGCACCTGCTCCATTGTAAAAAAAGAAAAAGTGAAGAAAAAAGTCAGACTAAAAGAAAGGAAAAAAGAAACCAAGACAGAGCAACTGCTGCTTATATTTGTATAAAGCTTAATATATAATATAAATATAAAATAATATAAACTGCTGCTTATATTTGTCTAAAGCAAAATCTGTCTTGTCAAAGTTCCAGAGCACGTATGCTGTGGCTGTTGCAAAGCTTCTCTCTCCTGTAAAAATGACTAATTTGACACCATGCCCCTGGGGAAGTAAAAGCAAAAAGACAGCCAGCTTGGCTAAGACAGAGCACTGCTTAACAGAGAAGATGGTTATGAATCACACAGGTAGTTTTCCAAGGCTATCAGTGTGTGCACCAGTGGACACAACCATGCATCTAGCCCCTCACAGCAGAGCTGGCACTGCCTTCCCTTCTTCTGTGAGCCTGGTGTTACAATCCCTGAGAAAGAAAATTCTGAATAGCCTTGCAACAGAAAAAAACAGGTCAGCAAAATGAGATATACATCTTTGGTAGGTGTTATTTTAGTCAAGGCCACCCAAGAAATTGTTTTTTTGCTGTGGATACTTCAGGCTGCAGTCATCAACACAGAGTGGGGTGAATGATCAACTAGTGGTCTGTGCTTGAATTTTTGCTTAGTTAGAGAATGAGTTCAGAAACTTCTTAGTGCTGAAAAATGCATGTCCTGTAATATACAGCCAAAATATATAGCCATGTCCCAAAATATAGCACCTGCCAGGTTCTGAATGAACTTGAAAATGTTGTTTAAACAGAGATACTCTTGTTTTTCACTGAGCACTCTGAGACTCAGCACTTTCTGTCATGATGGGGACATGCACTAGACCTGCAGTAAGAGCCACACATGGATGAAAACACAGCATTTTCTTGCCAGAAAGAAACAATTGATTAGATATGAGTGTCTACTTTCTGGACACAGGTTCTGCCACCACCCAGTGCTTGGTTTGTTCTGTGTGCTATACAAACATCAACCAATGGGATCAAAAAGCAAACGTGGAATTTGGTCTGGAATGTGAGGGATGACAATAAAGTAGGGTGAACATAATAAAGAAGGGAACAAAACAAAAAAGATAAATAAATTCTGTTATTCCAGGGCTTGGGTGCTCACAGACTGGAGTGTATGTCAAATGGATATTGCAAAACTCTACACAAGCAAGGTAATTCTTAAATGAAACCAGCACTGTTGCTAAGGGAAGGACTTTTTTTGGACAGTCATCCAAAAGCAATTATTCAACTCTGCTGTTTCTAAATACACCTGGCCTTAAAATATTAACATGGCTTTTTATTTTATGCCTCAGACTGCATGAAATGAATTAAATACACCCAAAATGGTATGAGCAATCTCTTAAGCACTAGCTAGTTTAACAACTAATCTGCTTTAAGTATGAAAGGTAAAGGCTCAGGTCTTTCAATTGTATGAGACATCATCCTACAATGTATGTGTTAGGCATCTCTCAGATCCTCTGGCAACATCTGAGACATGCCTGTAACATTTTCACTTTATTAAAAAATCAGAAGCATAAAGACTTCAATTTTTTTAAATTATTTTTTTTTACAGAGCTGCAAAGTTTACTTAATTTCCTTCAGTTTTATGACTGTGAAATATAGCAGTTTCTGTTGCTGCTTAAACATGCTGACAGAACTTTGACACAGTATTTTTTTCTCTGCAGTAATTATTACTGTTGGTTTGTATGTGCTCAGAATAATGACATGCACATGAATTACTTACTACACTTTGTGACTCACTGAGATGCCTTCACAGAAATGATCTTGGTCACACTTTGTGCACCAAACACTGTGGGGAGAACTTTTTGTGGGGGATAGTTAGTGGTGTTTTATTTTAACGGCAAAGAATTTATGTCTGAGTTTGATACTCCCCTTTCCCTGACCCTGTATAAATATTTTTGTCTGTGAATGGTGGAGTCAATGAGTTTTCATCCTTTGATTCAATCATAATAGTGTCTTGTTTGAAGTTACAGTTTCAAACTGAGGTAATGTGGCCTTCATTTTTCAAAGATACTATTTCCTGAGCCTCTACACTGTGATCTTACAGACACCCACGACTGGAGTTTAATTGTTAATTGTCTTTCAGGGGCACAAATATACAGACTTCTCTTTCAAATTCAGGATGGCTCTGTTTATTTACATTACTGAATGACAATGAGGCATCCCTGGTAGTGCAGGGCTGTGCGGAGGAGTGGGAGGAAGCACAGACCTGTCCACCACACTGAACTTCTGGGCTGCCCCATCAAGGGCACACCCCACTCCTCACAGTGGTACCAGCAGCAGGAGGAGGAGGAGGATGGACACGTGCACCCCAAGCAATAGGCATGGAGCTGAGCCAACATGCAGATGAGTATGCCACACATAGTTTGCCAGCAGGACAGGATTTTCACTGCTGTGTGTCCTCTCCCGTGGTGCAAGAGGAATTCTGGAGTGGTAACTCATAGCTGCTCCAGAGCACTGGCTGCAATGCAGCCCTTCCACATACCTGGCACCTCACAATCCCTCTCTGTACTTGAAACCTCTACATTTTTTGCATCTTATTCCCCATTTTTGTTTGCCCCAGTGAGAATATGTCAGGCAGACAGTGAGAGAAGCACTTCCCTAGGATGCCCTGCACATCTTCTCCTCCCCATCTGTGCCAGTGAACACACAAATCAGCATTACAGCTGCTCAAAGCAGAGACAAGGACAATTTATCCCCTCAGACAACCATCCCTTGTTTTCAGTGCAAAATGTTGTGTAGTTACATACTTAAAAAAACCCAAACAACCAGCTTATTTCATTCTTAGGAATGCAGTAAGTTATTAAGTATGAGGGTGATGAGACACTGATCAGGTGGCCCAGCAGGCTGCAGGTGACCCCAACACTGGATGTGTTCAAGATGGGCACTTGTGCAACTCAATCTACTGGGAGGTGTCCCTGCCCATGGCAGGGGGTTTGGAACTAGGTGATCTCCAAGGTCCCTTCCAAACCATTCTATGAATGCAGTGCAAGGTAACTCTCCAGCATATTTCTGAGACATCAATGCAGAGAAAGGCAATTAAAAAAAAAACAACCAACCAATCAAAAAACCAGAAACAACCCCTTAGCACTCATTTGCAGTGTGGGTCCTCTTTCAAACAAGATCTTTTTGAAAAATGAGGATTAAAAAAAAGTCTTACCTACATGAACTACCACAGTATCCCAGTTCAATGACTCTGCAGCAATTTATTCTTCAGTGTTTATCACTTTTCTTTCCTTTTCCCTTTCTAGTCACTTGATTATTGAGTACTCGTTATCCCTCACTCCTGTAAAAAAAAAAAAAAAAAAGAAAACATCAGTAGGCCTACAATAACAATAAAAATATCTCAATATTTGCATCATGGTGCTGATAACATGATTATTCTTACATTTATACAGAAGTCTCCTTTTGTCTTTGAGAGCATGCCAACACACACATGCATAACAGCACAGGTGAGAGGTAAAGAAATGGTGAGGAGGACGGACTACTCCTAAAATAGAACAAAACACACGTGCACACTACAGAAGGAAGCCAAAAGAAAAACAATTTTTCCTTTGATTCTCTAGCTTCAATATGTTATGTTTTGAAAATGAGCAGTACAGAGGGATGAGAGAATTGGAGAGTCCCTCAGGCTGGAGAGGAGTGTGGCCTGGGGCTTTGGCCAAGTCAGGATCACAGACTTTATTTTACACGGCTGGAGCTTTCACTTCCATTGGGAACATCCACTTCCAAATATCCAGCTGGCATTTCCCCTGCTGCAACTGTGTGCCTCTGGAAGAGCTCCCTCAGCCCCTCCTGATATGTGCTCCAGCATGTACCACTTCGAAAGGAGCAACAGTGTATTGATAGACTAACAAGAAATGTTATTTAATGAAATTAAATACTTTCACCTAAGAATAATTACTTTTAAAATAAGAAATTGTAACAGAGCAAAATACAGCCAGATTGATAATTTTGCTCTGGATCCCAGCTCCTTAATTTAGGAAGAAATAAATAACTCCTGGCCTTTCATCTTCTCCTTCTGACAGATGCTTCCCCTGTATAAATGGTGGCATAATTGTTTTTTGTCAGTGTTATAATTAAAATTGATATGCAGCTGACATACTGTTTTTAATGGTTTCCCTTAGGATTATAACAGTTATTGCCTTCTGAAGTAAGAAATGTCATTGGCATCATCAAGACACTTCAAGTCACAATATACCTACTAACATTTGACCCCAAGGAATGGAGTATTTCCCACTTTTTTAAAGGAGAAAGTTTTCTGAAGAGTTTGAAAGAAATAGCAGAGAAACTTACTCTGGAGTAACTCTGTAGTAATGGTCAAACTTTTGCTGCAGCCAGAAATAGCTGGAAAAAACTAGAAGGAAAGAGCCCAGGCAACTGCACCGCCAGCCAAAATGGCTTTGTAAGTCAAAAATAATCACATTTTAGGCACATGGTAAAGGGCAGATGAAATCTGGTGAAGGAACAGAGAAGTAGCAGTTACTGAGCTCCTACTACAAGATATTTTATATCCGTATGATATCTTAATTTGAAGTGGGAGTTAGTTTAGCAAGGTGTAACACTAAACTTAAAGAAAACCAACCCATGGCTGCCTGCTCGTCCACTGAGTCTCTCCAATCCTTCTGGGGAAGTTCACCTTGACAAAATACATTTATTAGAAAGTTACTTTATATTTTGGTGGTAGAGAGCTCATTGCAACTTTCCCAGGGCTATCCAGTTTTTCGAGATCTGAGGAACTCCAGCTCTTGTTTTACTGACTGTGGCATTAGACCTGCAATTCACAGGATTAAACTCATGGTAGTTCTCACCTTCCACCTAGTTTATATTAAGAAGTCCCCAAAATAATGTAGAAGATGCAACATAATTGCTAGTAGGAAATGTCAACAGTTTACTTAGGAAAATAGTTTATACAGCTGATTGGATTTTATGGGTTAATTCTCCTAATCTGTGTGATTTGGTCTAGGTGCCCCTGCTCTGACAGGGGGTTGGACCAGGTGATTTTCTAGGTCCCTTCCAACCCCTGACACTGTGTGATTCTGTAATCTTCTCTATCTCCAGCATGGGTATCTAATAAAAACAACAAAACAAAACAAAACATGGAAAACGACCAGTAAGAATTATCTCCTGTAGAGCCAGGGGAAAAACAAAAGAAACCAAACCCACCAACCAACCGTCTCTCTGAAGGAGCTAAAACGGTCTTTCCTGCCCCCGTTCTCGGCAGCCCCAAGCAGGGAGGAGCGCTCAGGGGCATGGCCCGGCCTTGGGGCGGAGAGAACCACGGAAGGCACCGCAGTGCTAACAGCTCTGCCCCCGCCGCCCTAGCGACGGCGCCGACGACGACAACAACCCGCGGCGGCGAGAGGGGCCGGGCTTCCGAGGGGGCGGACCCGCTGCTGCCACCGCCCTCTGCCCGCTGAAGAGCGCTTGCGAGGGTAGGCGGCTCGGCACAGCTCGGCTCGGCTCGGCTCGGCACGGCACAGCACAGCACAGCACAGCTCTGAACGGCTCAGCTCCGTACGGCTCGGCTCGGTACCGCACGGGCCGGCGGCGCCCGAGCATCCGCGATCCCTTCCTCCTCCCGCCCCTCTTCCTCCGGGACTCTCCGCCGGGATCAAGCCGCCGTTGTTGTTGGCTGGCTCTGCCACAGCGAGGATATTTTGGCCGAGGGCAAGGCAGCGGCGCCTCTGTTTCTTGGAGTCTGTGCGTGGAGCCGGTGCCGCCGGCGAGGGACGCAGAGTTGCGGGCGAGCGCCGGCTTCGGGGACCAGGTGAGGTGGGAGCGGGGGCCGAAGGGGAGGAGGGAGAGCTGCTCTGCGGAACGCACCGACCCTCTCCGCGCCGCACGGGAGCTCCCTGCGGCCGCCCGGGGAAGCCGGGCACGGCCCCCGGCTCCTGCGAGGGGAGGCGCGGCCGGGCCGCGGAGCGATGCCGTCGGGGGCTCGACGGCGGGAGGCGGCGGGGCCGGGGAGCGGGCAGAACCCGCGGGGAGATGGCGTCACGGTGCTCGCGGAGGGGAAACGCCGCGAAGCCGAGGCCGGGGGCGGGAGGGACGCGCGGAGACGGTGGCGAAGGGGGAAGGATGCCCGCGGTTGGCGGCTGCGCGCTCGGCTCCGAAGGGTTAATGGTTGCGCGCACTCTGGATTTGGTTAGCGCTTTAAAGGGACTTGGGCAATGCTGGGCTGTGTGATCTCCCCGGCTCTCTGATCTCCCCGGCTAACTTTTGCGTGGGCGGGTGTGTCAGGCGTGTGAGAAGTCCCAGCAGCTCTCGCTGTCGGTGCTTGGGGAGCCCCATAGCAGCACGGGGCTCTGAAACAGGCGCTTGGCTCTTAACCTACTGCTACGGATATGGTTTTTGGGGTTGGTTTGGCTTTGGTTTGGTTTGGTTGGGGTTTTTTTGGCTTTTTTTGTTGGTTTTTTTTGGTGGTTTGGGTTTTTTTTTTTGGTATTTAATTTTTATTATTTTATTTTATTTTTCAAGAGTCTGAATTTGTCATTTAAAAACATTTAAAAAAAAAAAAGAAAAGTGTATATCTATTTAAAGATACGGCTATGGTGGAGATCCATTGCGGCCACTGGGATGGTTTGTGTCTCCATGGGGGTGATGGCCGGCTGTGGGCAAGCCCCTGGCTGTGGCTGCAGAGCAGTTGCTGAGGATTGAGGAGTATTAGTTAATAAGTGCCTGATCCTGTTGATCCTGTTCTGCTTCACCCACTCAGCTATGCGGGGGTGTTGGAGAAGGTGTCCTGCAAGTTGAACCAATTCTGGCTGGCAAGTAGCACTCGGCAGCATGAGGAGTTGGACGTGAGGCCCGATGGCACTGTGCTGTGGCTTACTGCCTTTTCTAAACTTTAACTGCAACAGAAAAGAATATTTAACCCTTGGTGTCACCTTGCCAGCTCTGCTCACCTTGTGAAAAAGGGTGTCAAAACTCAGGGCTGTGAGCTTGCCACACATGGGAGGAAAACTGATGTGCAACAAGCAGAGGCTTTAGAAATTCATTACTACGTTGAGATATGGCTGGAGGAAGGAAACTGAAGTGTTACAAAGCATGCTGTTTGTGATCCTTGACTGATGTTTGTCTAGTTTTTCAGAAGCTGTGTAGTGTACAGACAAGGCCACAGAACAAATGAGCAGCCCAGCAGAGAAAACAGTGACTTGGGTTAATGAGCAATGCCATGTAATAAAGACATCACATAAATCTTTTTGTCTTAGGACTGTAAAGATCTGTAATGAAACAAAAACAAACAAAAATAAAATAAATCAAAAAATAAAAACAAACAAAAAATAAAATATAAGAACAAACAAAAATAAATTAAAATAAAAACAAACAAACAAAAAGACCCACATCAAAAATAAACCTAAACCAGGAAGGAGAGACTCTCAGCCCTTCCAGTCAATGGGAAAGTTCCTAACAGGATTTGTGTAGGCACCAGGATTGCACCTGAAAGTGTAAGAAATCTTATTTGTGCCTAATTGGGGATCAGATCTAAACTTACTGAAAATATGTATGTTTTCATGAATACTGGCAAGGCTTGCATCTAGTTATCCCTAGACAGCAGAGCAGATGTCAGAAGCAAAACAAAGGGTGTTAGAATTTTGTTTTTAAAGCTCAGACAAATGCAAGGATAAACAGTTGTGTAAACTATGTCAAATTCGGTGAGAAGATTAGGATGCTTGCAGAGTGAGACTCATGCTGTGTAAATTTCTTTGCTGCCCAACGAGGTATGTAATTTAGTCCAAATATTTGTACACACTATTTGAGGTGAAAGCCATCATGCAGTAGATGGGATTTTGGGCAACATTCACCAAGTGTCAGTTGAAAATTCCTCTCACAGTCAGTTGATTCATTTCATTTCAGTGATCAGTCTGATACATCTGATAACAATAAAGTTGAAATGAGCCTTCCAGGTTAAGGACTCTTGATTTTTAAGTGTTCAGCTATGTAAGAGGATTAAAAGGTTCCTTGTCTTTGGCTGTTGGAAGTTTTTATTTTCACTTATATGGACAGCATTTGAATATCTTGTCATTTTAAGAAGCTGGCATTATTTTGTTAAGCTTCTAATTTACTTTTTGTTTTCTGGGTTTAAGATTATATTTTTGTTTCTAATTGTGTTAATATGGTTCATGAAATACCTTTTTTCTAATAAACGATCACAGTGTTATGGAATTTATTTATAGTGCCCCCTGTGAGTAACTACAAATGCACATTTCAGTTAGTTTCTGTGTAACCAGAGAATTCATCCCAGTGCTTCAAAAAGAAGGAAAATAACTGAGAACTAACTTGCCACAGTGTAGTCTGATAAGGTATCTTTCACCAACACCTGAATTACAGTGTTATGATAAACCTGAGCAATGTCCAAAAAGCTGGCTTTATTCTTTCTTTGATCTCTCCCATGGGTCAGTAAAATGATAGGAATCTTATCACTCTTTTCCTTATGTGATATACAGGAGAACAAGTTATTTGGACCTCACACAAGCCTGTTTGTGATAACACAGGCAGTACACCTTTGACTTCAGTAGTAGGAAGAAATTGATGGTGGTCCCATTATCTAAGCCTTTAAAATGGGTATTTTGCTAAAAAAATTATTTTCAATTAAAACTTTGGTCCTCCAGAGCTTTATAAATAAGCTAATTTCACGTTTAGAAGATAACCTGGTTTGGAGATGCTTTGCCTAGTGAAGGAGGCAGGTTTCTTACCCTTGGTGTTGGCTTCAGTGATTATTCATAAAAGGGTGAAAGGAGTTAGTGGGAGTTAGTGTTCTTTCTCACTTTCTTCCTCCTTCTGAAAGCTGAAGTCCCAAGTGAATCACAGCATGCAAGAAGGAATACAGTGAATAAAAATAATGCAAAGCTGAATGTTTAAGATAATTGGTGAAAGTTGGAAAATATCTCAAAGTGATAAATACTTAATGGACAAAGGACTTCTATAGGCTTTTTTTCACTAAAGTGCTAAAGCCCTTGTACTGGTGGCCTCTTGTTTGCTCATTTCATAAAACTTTAACACCAGTGATGCCAGTGAAAGCTCTTCCATTTAAAAGTTGGTTAAGGAAGATGGGAGTTGTGCCCTGTGTGCTTCAGATGTGGGGAAGGGGAAAGAAAGCTTTTTCTGTGTTTTGTTCTGTGCAGTCCTGAAGCAGTGTGACACATCTGTTAGCCTTTTTCCTTTCTCAGGAGCAATATTTTTTCATGGCATCCCTCTCATTTTTTTCAGATGAGTGATTTTGGGCTCAGGAACATGGATCAAGTAGCTCCTGTGTCTAACGTGTACAGAGGAATGCTCAAGGTGAGTACTCTGGAGCTGTCACCTTCCAAACCCACTGGGGCATCTCCCAGCTAATGAATCTGTGTACCCCAGCACAGGAATTGTGTAAACGGGGATCTTCTGGTTTTAATTGTCTGCTTGTAACCACTAATCTTCTTCTGGAGTATCCCACTGGGTTCAGTAGAGATGTGAAAAGCAGAACTGCAATAGTAGACAGTAAACCTTGCTCCCCCAAACCTCTCCCCTAAGGTTTTCCCTTCCATCTCCCAAATCCCAACAATGTGAAAATAAGAGGCAGACAAGAACAAAGCTCAGGTTTGTTGGAGTTGGTGGAACTTTTGCCTAAAAAAATGGTGATCTATTTGACATAAGGGTGGTCTTTATCTTTTAACTCAATGAGTCTGGCAGAAGGCTGTTCTGATAGGACTGGTAGCTCTGATCCATTCAAGAGCATTGTGTATTTAAAAAAAAATGAATGTAAGTTGAATTTAGTGTAAGAAACCAAAGGTAGTTATTAAATACATTTTAGATAGACTGTGCCTGTTACCTTGTTTTGAAAGGAACTTGAAAACTGAGGACAAATGAGAAGTAGACTCTGAAGACTCAGTCTTTAAGGACTTCCCTTTCTAACTTCATGCAAGTTGATTTTTAATCCCAGTATCACTTTTTATCATGGCATTGATTAATATAAACCAAATAAAGGTTAGGAAGACACTTTCTATTCTCATTAACCTTGAGGAATGTCCATGTTTTGAAGAATCTGACTTCTCTGCTGTTTCATGCCCTGCTTAGCTTTCCCTCCTGCCCATCTCAACAACAAACTGCACAAGAGATCCCTGAATTTAACAGCTCTGTGCTCTGTAACATAGAGGTTATTCTACTCATTGTTCAGTTGTCATATAATGAAGTCAAAATAGAAACCTGTATTTTACTGTTTTGTAGATGTTCACATTTATTTTTTTTTTGCTCTGTAATAATTATTCATAGATATGTTGAAAAGCCAAGTAAAATGGTTTAATCATTAAGTAACAGGGCAAGCAGAAAATATTCTGTACTGTTTGTTTTTTGTGGTGTTGGTTTGGTGTTGTTGACTTGCTCTTTTTTTTTTCCCTTTTACTAATGTTGAATCAAGAACCTGCTTAAACATTGTTTTTCTCCTCTCTGAAATATGAAACTAGTACGGTATGGATTTTATTCATCCACATGCCAGGGCATTTTTTCCAGTGACTCAGGATTAGGGTCAGCTATTCACACAAAACTCAGGAGTTTCCAGATTGTCTTGAAAGAACTTGTCCTTTCTTTTAGGTGCTAGGGATGAGTCAGTGCTTTTATATAGTAATGCATAAAGAATTTTTTAGTAGCAGATTTGGCAGCTGTTACTCTTTTCAGGGGTTGGCTTTGACTGTAGCTGTGGGGGGTACCTGGACCAACTGTGCACCATTTGCTCTGCTGGCCAGTGCTCAGTGGAGATTTCTGAACCCAGTTCACTAAGGCATAATAATAGTTACTTCAACAGGTTTATCTTCTGTGCAGTATATGCTGTTTATAATGTATGCACTAGGATGCATTGCAGCTTGTTATAAAATACAAGTAAAAAAATACAGTAAAAACTTTTGTTATAAAATACAGTAAAAAAAATACAATTGCATAAATCTATTGTAGGCCTTGCACAGGCAGCTGTTTCTTCATAATTTCCTGATCCCACCTCTGTCATCAAGTACTCATCCATCAAGTGGATAGTAACTGAAAGGATTAAGGAAATAGAGATATCTTTAAAATATACCTGGAAATAAATCTGTCTATCTGTACATACACACGTACACACACTCTTTATTGTTAAAGGCCTCAATTAAAGGAAAATAAGAACATTCTTACTTGGTTTTACTGTAACCTGCAGAACATGCCACCCACCTAGCACTGTGGGCTGAATGTTAGTTGCATTCATGTCCCAGAAGCTACACTATCAGTGTATTGATATTTTCACAAGTTAGTGGTGGTGCATGATCTCTAAATCTAAGAAACCTCACCCAGCCACTTCCTAGCAATGAAGTTGCTCTAGAAAATGCTCACACTGCTTTTTTATTTTTATTAATTATTGTTTATTCTGTTGTTTTTCAGCGCCAACCAGCATTTGATGCCTTTGATAGCTCAAACTCTCTCTTTGCTGGATATTTTTTCTCACTAAATGAAGACCAGACGCTTCAAGAAGTGCCAACAGGATTTGATTCTACTTCTTACGGTAACTCTTCACTTTATTCCTTACTCCAGTTAGCATAGCAGAAAGAAATTTGTGGACTCTAGCATTTCGTGACTATGCTCTTAGTGAAAGTGCAACACAGATTTCCCTAAAAAGAAGTGTTTTAATAAACAGACTTCTGTATACATTCTTGATTTTTTTAATCTGTGAGTTGCTCTGTGAATAGTTGCTGTACTCTCTACTGAAAAGGAATGAGAGTTGGGATTCAGTAGCCTAATATACAGACTGTCCATGAAAGAAGCCTTTGTATGTATTAAAGCAGAGCTAAAAGTGTTTAAAAAAATAAAAATAAGAACTTTTATGTGTATTTAAACTTGCAATATCCTAACTATATGAGAATGCAAGTATTTTGCAAGCTCTTTTCTTGACCCTCTGGTGTTAAATCCCAATATATTTTACTCCAGATCTTAAAAAGTGGGTAGATATGTTTACAGATTTGATGTTTAGTTTGTTTTTGTGTAGGACTGTACAAAAATCCCTGACAAAACACGGTGTTTTGTCCAAAATGTAGACATTTTACCTGATGCAGCCTTTATCTCCCCTTAGGGAAGGGAAAAAAAGAAACCAACCCTCAAACCTCCAAAAGTCTCCCGTCTTTTGTTCTAATGTGATTCTATCAGTCACTGGCTCTGGTCAGCAAAGCAAGTCCTAGCAGATATTGGCAATGGGTGTGGTAAAAACAGAAATTAAGCACAGGCTGGTAATGAGCTCCCCTTGCTTTGTCAAGTGCAGCCTGTAGATAGTCTAGGAGAATAAGAAGATCCACACAGCTTTGTGAACTGACTTGGAGTTCATCACCTTATAGACACTGTTCTCAGAGGCTCAGTAAAAAAAGAAATATCAGTAAAAAGTTTTCTAGTTTGAAACATCTAGGCAGCGTGGTTGGCTTTCTTCAACTCAGAAATTCTCCTTTCAGAGTAAGATGAAGTATCTTCTGGTGAAAATTGCCCAATGAGAGGCTGAGTGGAAGCCAGATTTGTCCTTGCAACAGAATCTACTTGAAAATTAAAAAATTAATCAGATTAGTAATTTATATAGTGGCATAGGATGGCACTGCTTTGTGATTTTGTTGAATTATTTAGACACTGGCTACCAGTCACAGCTGTTTGTTTCTGATAGAGTAACCTATTGCACCATGTCTTTGTGCAATTGAAAGATAGGTGGGAAAGTCTGCAATCCAGTTCATGAGAAAGCAGTGTTAAAGAGTGCAAGTAGGATTTCTTCACAGCCTGCTATCAGTTACTTAGCTCCCAAACTAAGTTAAGACTGTCTGAAGATATTAAGAAGTCTGAATTCAAACTAATGGTAACAAAATAATAAGCAGTCTCATACTTCCTTTTTATAATAAATAAATAAAATTACCCTGCAACAGAGTCACTCTATGTGGCTGCTAAGAGTAAATGAGGATCTATATGACAGAAAGCTGCAAAGCTGTACTGTAGTGTGATCCAACATCAAACAAGTACCACAAAGAGTTTTTAGTGTTGATGTGAAGCCAGTTCATATATCAGAAAATGAACCTGCACTGTTAGTTTTTAAAATACCTAGCTTCTAGCATCCTTTTCCTATGCTTCAAATAGCATAGCAAAACTCCTTTGCTGGCCTAAAAGTTCATTTATCTTCTTTTTCCCCTCCCTTTTCTTTCTTGCAGAGACGAGCAACTGTGAGTTGCCTCTGTTAACCCCGTGCAGCAAGGCTGTGATGAGTCAGGCCCTGAAAGACACTTTCAGTGGTTTCACAAAGGAACAGTGTCGCCTGGGTATCCCAAATAGTAAGTGTTTTCTATTTATAAGCTTTTTGCTTTTTTTTTTTTTTT